>PVIH01004682.1:45496-135858 GCA_004025045.1 Sigmodon hispidus | reverse complement strand
GTGCAATGTGATCCAATACAGACACACAAATTTCCATATTCCCTGTACTCATAAAGGTTTTCTTCAATGTAAGTTTGTTGATACATTCCCACTGAAGATGGAAAACCAAATGATTGTAAATTTGTATCACAGTCATGTCTTCCCACAGTGGGGACAACTACATGTTTTCTAACTGTTCTGAGAAAGACAGGAGAACAATCCTTCTTTCCACCCTTAGACTCACATGGCTTGTATCCAGAGTGACAAGTGATATACCTGGTAAAGTAAGAATAACAAACAAAAGATTTACACAATGCATTGATATAACCTATTTTTTTTCCTCATACAGATGTGGTATAGGAATTCGTATTTCTCCTCCATTACAATCCCCTTGTGCTCCACTAACTAAAATATGCTGTTACTTACTACATATATATGAGGAACACTAGCTTTAATATAAAAGATTTGTTTATAAAAGTTATTGTAGTATTCTAATCCCATTATCAATGTGAACCATTTATGATATTGAAAAGTACAAATGAAGTGGATAGGCTCTCTACAACGTGCCTCTCATATGTCCATGGTTATAACTGAGACACCTGTCATAGCATTATTTTCTTGTTTTGTCTTTAAAGAAATACTTTGCAAACCATGATCATCTACCTAGCCTGAAGTACATAGTGTTGTACAAATTTAATAAACATAAAGCTGTGTTTATTAATATTTTTCACTAAATGTTAAGGGTAGCTGGGACATGGTGGCATACTCCTCCAGCCCTGAGGAGACAGAGTCAGGTACATCTCTAAATTCAAGATCAGCATGATATACAGAGCAAGTTCTAGAACAAGCTCCAAAGCTACACAGAGAAACCCTGTCTGAGAAAACAAAGTTCAGGGTACATTAACACTTCTTCAGAGGTAGATATGTATCAGCTTTCACACAAAAATTACCTTCCATATCTTCTAGAACCTTGATCATGTTCTTCAATATTGGTATGTTCCCATTTGTACCCTAAAATACAGTACCAGAAAATGTATATGATATATTACTAAAAATTAGGAAAGTTTGAAATTATTATTGTTCATGACACTTATAAAAATGCATAATTTATTTACCAGATTCTTTCACTTTAACATTCAAAATTACAGGAGAGCACCAATCTCCAAGAATGGTTTAACCTCTTAAGTCAAAAAGTGACAGAAATCACACATTCCTACCTATAGCAGTGAGGTTCCAGTAGGTTTCCAGCATCACATCTTTGTAGAGACTCTTCTGGGAAGAATCCAGCAAAGCCCATTCTTCATGACTGAAGTTCACACGCACATCCTCATAGGACACAGCATCCTAAAGAATCTCATATATGTACATAATATAAATGTTGAGACATTTATACTGCAAATGTACAGTTCACTGAGAATATATTTATATAATTCTGTGTGCTTGACATATTCTATAAATGGGTCATAGAATTTCAATGCAGCCACAAATTCATTTGAAAAAGAAAGAGAAGAATGACACTTTTCATTTCTGTGCCCAGTAAATAGAATAAGGCATTACAGGAGAATAGACAGGCATGGAAACAAAGATTTTATCAAAAGTATTAACTTCAAGAATGGTTAGACAATCTAGGTGTGGTGGTACACATCTTAAACCAAAATCTCAGGATGCAAAGACTATGATTACCAAGTCAGGCTGGTCTCAAAAGAACAAATAAAATAGTAAGCACTCACTTGAAATTTCTCCGTAGAATTAAACATTCACTCTAATTCTGTACTTGTTTGTCATAAACTGGAGTGACACCTATTAAACTCTAAGGTTAATAATGTATAAGAAGAAAACCATTTTTAATAAGTTACTGTCAAATCAAAGAGTTCTCAACTCTCAACAACATTAGTAAAGTAAATGCTACTCCAAAAATAATAAAACAAACCAAAAAATAGAGTATATAAAGTTCAGTCAACAGATAAGATGACCTCTGGCTTTGAAGAGGTCCTAGATCAATGCCCAGCACTCACTGTAGGTTATCAACTACTTCTAACCTAAGGTCAAGAAAATTTGGTACTCTCTTCTGGCTTCAGTAAAAAGTGGGCAGACAAGTGGTATATGTCCATATATACAGATGAACAAAAGATTCAGACATTTTAAAAGTTAAAAAATATTAAAAAACATACACAAAGTTAGGGACAATGTTACACATATGCAATTCACTGATTTAGAAGGTCACTCTTAATTTCATGACTGCAGGCATTCTTGTTCTGAAAAGTGATGCCCTCTGCCAAAGTTCATAAGTCACGATACAGGTAAAGTTCAGCACAAAAGTGAATATTTGACATGTACAAAAACCTAATTTAATCAGCCAAAATTATAAACACAAAATATCATGCAAGAAAAATAGATTAGCAAGAAAAAGTAATTGCTTCTATTTTACCTTACACTATTTAGGGATGGAGTCTCTAATGGTATTAATGATGTGGCTACATGAGAAGGAAGTGGGCTGCTCAGTTTTTACAACACAAGAAACTGCATTGATGATTTAAACACTCAAAGACCTTCCACAGAGACTACATTTATCTGGAAAGGCTTCTCCTCTTAAGGGTTTCATAAGCCAACAATGAAGACCACACACCAAAGACAAAGGCTCAAATACAGCATGTTTTATTCAATCAACATTTTGACACAGACATGATAGAGTCACAGTAAATTCACCATGCAAGTTGCATTTAGTCTTAATTTCAAAGACTCCTATATTGTGTAATATCCCATATACTATTGAACATCTAAAGTTTCTTCTATCACTCAAGGCAATTTCTTGAGTCACTTAACACAGGTGACTCCATTATGGAAGCACAATTCAGGCTGTAAAACTGAGCATGTAGAGAATACCACCTGCCAAACTAAAACAAAGGCTTACTCCATGTTAGTCTATATTTATGATAAAGTCGCTAAATGTATTAACCTTACTTTTTAGAGTTTGTAGTTCTGCTCCTGGCTAAGTTCTTGCTAATGAAAATGTCAATCAAGAATATGGGTTTTGTGCTTAAAAACATCCTGAAAAAGGCACAGAGCATCCCTGGGATCCTCAACACTAAGATTAGTTGTAGGCTGGCTAATAAAGACTTTTTATTTATAAATAAAGCTTAAAGATGTCCAACCACTATTCTCTGGTGAATACCCATAACAATTCTGGAGCTCCAACTGGTTTCCCAGAAACCAGACTTCAGGAAAACTAGGGTCTTGGAGCTCCTTGGAAGGAGGAGGAACACTAGTGATATCAAGGTCCCCAGGGGTCTTTCTTAAAACTTTATTACTGTGAAGAGATACCATGACCATGGCAACTCTTATAAAGGAAAATGTTTAAATGTAGCTAGCTTAAACTTCAGAAGTTTAGTCCATGATTATCATGAGGCGCATTATGGCAGCATGAATCTGTGAGACTGGATGTGCTGCTACTGTTTGGATAGTTAGTGAAAAACAGTTCAAGACAGCAAAGTTTTTTCTTTTTTCTTTTCATTATTATTATTATCATTATCATTATTATTATATTTTACAAAGCTAGGTGTCTGACCATGTTAGGGTTTCTATATCAGTGTTAAAAACAATGACCAAAAGCAATGTGGGTTAGAAAGAGTTTATTTGACTTAAACTTCCACACCACTGTCCATCATTGAAGGGTATAAGAACAGGAACTTAAGCAGGAAAGAAATATGAAAACGGAAGTTGATGTAGACACCATGGAAGGTGCTGCTTACTGACTTGCTCCACATGATTTGCTCAGACTGCTTTCTGTAATAATAAGTTTCTGGCCTGGACTTTTCCAGCCTAGCTCAGAGGTTCGGGCCTGCTTGCAGCCCTGCTGCTGCTTAATCTCAAATAATCACACAAGAGCTTACATTAATTTCATGGTGATTGACCTATGGCTCAGACATATAGCTAGCTCTTCCATCTTAACTCAATCTATTTTCATTAATCTGTTTAGCCATGTGGCTTGGTATCTTTTCTCAGAACAACATTTTGACTTCTTTGCATCTGCTGGTGTCTCTCTTGGTGTCTCTGCCCTGTTCTTCCTATTCCCAGAGTATTCTTAGTTTAGTAGCCTCACCCACACTTCTTGTCTGCCTTCTGGCCAATCAGATTTTTATAAACCAGTAGGAAGGACAAATATTTACAATGTACCAGAACATAATCCCACTATATTTCCCATCCCACTACATTTCCCCCCCTTTTTTTCTTTTTAAAACAAGAACCCCAAATCTGATTTCCTTTGTATATTTTTTTAACCATTATCTATAACAACTTGTAATCAACACTGTAAAAAATGATAAACATCCATAATCCAGTTTTTGAGAATGTGGGCATAGTTCTCTAGGCTACTTCCTGCTAAAGGGGGGCACTGGCAATCCCATGGGGACCCAAAGAAAACTTTAGTAGGATTAGGGATGAGTCTTTAGTGAAGTAGTCTGTAAGGCAGGGTCATCTCAGCCAGTCTCCTGAAAGTTGTTTTAGATGCAGAGCTTGGAGGAAACTGCAACAGAAGTGCTTTAAAATGCTGAATCATTTGGACCATTTGTTTCCTTTGCAGACTTTTCAGAAGGTCTTTCTTGATTAAACCTTATTTTCTGTAACCAGGAATAAATCCACAGCCTGTCACTTTCTATGAAAATAAAAAAGAAAATCTCTTCTCCAAAATAGCATATCTTTTATTTCAATTTTAAAGTGAACTCATTTACAAAATATATAGGTTGAATTAATCTAGCAGCATTTATTTTGTTCATATTCAGTAATGCATTCATTTCTATTTTTTCATTATGAATAAAGTTTCATTTTTTTATCTGTGTATACCCTTATTCAAACTCCCTTCCCCCTCCTGCCTCTTCCAGTCACTCTCTCTTCTCTCCATCACTTTATCTCCTCCCCAGCAAGGGCAGGAGGTCCCAAGGTCCCAATGTGGCTTAGTTCAGCATCCACTCCAGGAAGATCCATTTTCCTCGCCCCAACATCAAGACTCGGCTACACCCTCTCTCTCTCAAAAAAAAAAAAAAAAAAACCTCCTTCCAGACCCTCTATTTGCTGCACATTCAGGCTCCCTTTTAATCTTGGGCTACGTGCACTACTACTTTTTTCACTTTCCCTCCCTCCAGAAGCTCCTCCTCTGGGCTCTGGGCATCATGGCAGGGAAGAGTATTTTATTCTTATTCTGTTTTATACTGTAAACTCTTATTTTGGAATTCTTAAGTTGGTCAGCTGGCACAGTTTCCTGAGTAAAATTTTATTCACCTCTCTGTTGAAATGTATATGTAAATAATGTGGTCACAGTATTAAAAAACAAACTGGTTTTGGATGGCTGGGTTTTCATGAGAATATGGCATTTACTTAAAAAAAAAAAAAAGCTTTTTATGATAAAGAGACATGCCACTTCCTAGCAGCATCTTATATCTCCCTGAAGAAGATAGATGGCCACAGAAGAATTTTCACCTGGAGGCTTGCTTTAAGTATAGCAAAGTCCAATAAGCAAAGAAAAGCTTTGCTTTAAACTGCTTTGATCTTGTTCAGACTGTAAATAAGAGGTGCAAAGGAGGACCAACTGCCTTGCCCTGCTAAGGCAGGTAGCCAATCCCCCCCAATTCCTACTCCACAAAATGTCTGTCAGATCTTCTGGCATTGGCAGCTGAAGGTAAGTATTGCTTCTGAGAATTACATCCCCCAACTACCACAGAGAGAATTGAGACAGCCTGTATAGTTGGAAAGCTGTCTTACTTCTGCTTATTTATCCTTCTCACATCTGATGGTGTTTGATGATTAGGGTACTAATAGATGTTCTAGCTAACAGCTATTTCCCTCAACTCAAAGGATACAAGCAGCATGGTAGCTCATTAGTATGTTTCCTGTTAATAGTACAGACACATGAGTCTCATTCACAGACTCTATGATACAGGATAAACTGGTTTCAGATGTAACTTAGAAGGTTCAAAATGCAGTTTTGATAAAACCTATAGAGCACTGATTACAGTTTTCAGAAACCCTTAAATTTCTATGGGTGTTTAACCCAAAGCCATAGGCTTTTGCTATGACATCAAGATATAAATCTGTTCCAGTTATTTTATAAGCACCTGCATGTTTCTGCACAGGTCCATCCCACCTGCCAGACTTGTGCCAAGGTCAACCCTCAGGGGGTCCTCCAGATACACCAGCCCCTGCACTAGTTCTGAATGTTGATGAGTATGGGCATGTACTCCCAACCTCCAGGGAAACAACAGATGTGATGGCGCTTGTACTCCTGAAACCCATCATCCCTTGATTTGATGTACCCCTCCAACATGTTCCTGGAACATCAGTGCTAGTACCACCCCTCCAGACTCAAAGCGTATCTGCTCTTTCATCTGGCTCATTCACCCTTGCCTCTTCTGGACAACCAGGGCACATCTCCATTTCATTCTTTTTCCCATGGCCAGCCCCATTCATAGGGCAGGTATTAATAATGTTTTGTTTTCCTAGCAACCTGCCTTCTCTGCCTCCTTAAGAAATAGGTTCCTGAGGTCTCTAGGATGACAGCTAACTGAATACTTCTTCACTAACACCTCCCCATGAAGCAAGCATGACCCCACAGACTCCCAACTTCTCCTTCCCCACTTCACTGCATGCCCGCAGAAAGTACCCAGAATTGAATCAGCACACAAGAAGCTGAAATGTTCTGGTTGAACTAGCACACAAGAAGCTGAAATGTTCTGGTAGAAGCTCACCTCCATATATACCCAAAGAGTCTAGGATAATTATGTAGAAGATCCACCTCTTGGTCTCCCCAAACCTTGCCCCCTCAGAAAGCCTACCCAAAGCCAGTCCCTCCTTGGGGCTTTTCAAGACTACATCTACAGTCTATATAAGATGTGGTAGCCATTTTTGTGGTGTGACTCTTTCCCTACCTTTCCAGAGTTGCTCTGCTCTGTTCATTAAACCTGGATTCATTAATTACAGTTGACTGGCTTACTACATCAGTGACAATAGATACCCAATAGCCAGCAATTGAAAACTTATCAACCCCTAAGGAAATAGAGCAGTCATTAAAAGTATCCTAACCAAAGTTTTAGTGCAGAATTCTACCAGATGTTCAAAGAAGAGTTAAAGCCAAATACTATTCATATTACTTCACAGAACAGAAACAAAAGGAATAGCCAAGCAGTGGTGACCCATGCCTTTAAACCATGTACTCTGGAGGAGGCAGGCAGATTTTTTTGAGTTTAAAGCCAGCCTACTCTATAAAAGCTAGTTCCATGACAGCCAGAGCTTGGCACAGAGAAACCCTGTCTCTAAAGACTAAAACAAATAAATAAAGAAGGAAACAAAATAAACACTGCTAAATTCATTTTATGAGGACCCAGCTAGCCTGAAACCCAAAGCACATAAAGACTCTAATAAAAGACAGTCACAGACCAACTTCCCTTATGAACATAAATTTAAAACTTGTCAATAAAATACACACAAACCAAATTTAAGAACACATCCAAAAGAGCATGATCAAATAGGCTTCATCTCAATGCAGAAATGGTCAACATACAAAAATTAAACGAACATAAAGAAAAGACATGACAAAAATCAAACAACACCCTTTCATGACAAAAAGTCTTGCAGAGATAATGTATATATGGAACATGCTTAAATAAAATAAAGGTAATTTCAGCAAGCCTAACATCAAATTAAATGAAAAGAAACTCAGTTATTCACCTAAACTCAGAAACAAGACAAGGCTGTCTGCTCAATACCCTATCTGTTCAATATAGACCTGGAAGCCTTCACCAGAGCAATAAGACAACTGAATGAGATCAAGGGGATAAAATTTGGAAAGAAAAAAGTAAAAGTATTTTTTTATTTGCAGGTGATGTGATATAATTATGAAAGTGACCCAAAAAATTGTACAGGAACATCTACAGCTGATAAACACAGCAAAGTAGTTGGATCTACAATAATCTCACAAAAATAAATAGCTCTTATATGTACAAATGATAAAAGAACAAAGAAAGAAAATGAAAATAGCATCTTTCAGAATTGCTCAAATTATAAAGCATATTTTGGGGTAACTCTAACCAAGCAAGTGAAAGACTATGATAAAACTTCAAGTTTTTGAAGACAGAAACTGAAGAAGATATGAGAATAAGAAAAGATCTCCCAAGCATATGGATTGGTATAACCAATATAGACATAGTAAAAATGACAATCCTACCAAAAGCAATCTACACATTCAAGGCAATTCCCATCAAAATCCCAACACAGCTGTTTACAGACCATGAAAGGGTGATTCTTAATGTCACATGAATAAAAAAACAAAAACAAAACAAAACAAAAAACCCCAAACACCCAGGATAGTTTAAGGAACTCTGAACAATAAAAGAACTGCTGAAGATCTACCATTCCAGATTGCACATTGTACTACAGAAGTATAGGAATAGAAAACCACATGGTATTGACATAAAAGCAGACACAAGGATCAATGAAATTGAACTGAAGACCCAGAATGAACCCACACACCTATAAGCACCTGCATTTTTCTTTTTTATAAAAAAGCAGAAATACATACTGGAATGAAGACAAGCATTTTCAACAAATGGTAGTGGTCAAACTAAATATCTGCATGTAGAAAAATGAAAACAGATCTTTACTCATCATCCTACATAAAACTCAATTTCACATTTATAAGAAACTGTATGACTCTGCCCTGTGTTAAATGTTAGGTTTCAGTGTTGTATGCTCACACAAGAGTCACAGTTCTATGTCTCAATCCTCTCTTCAGAGTGAAGTCAACCAGGCTTACACTTAGCAACATGAGAGTTGCCCAAACAGAAATTTCAGTGGCTCTGGCTAACTCCCCCAAATTGTACACACATCAATTTGGTTTTCCTTCATTCACATAGTATGTACACAGAAAGGCACTCACCCTGCCCAATAAGATCCTTTTTTAATACCGAGACACCTACAGGTCAAAGACTTAAACCACCTCTAACCTAGCTAATGCTTAGCCTATTCCCCCCCACCCCCTGCCCAGTGTACACAATAAACTATTCCTTCTATTCTGTTCTCAATGGAGAAGCTATGTTCAACACAAATACTTTCCAATTGGTGCAACAGGCAGTCCACTCTGTGACTCAAATGGGTAGTTTTAGAAGTGTGTGATGCTATAAACCTTTAATCAAGAATTGACAAGATTGAGTCAGGAGGAGAGCAGGGTCAATGCCCTATGGGCTTACTTGGATCAAGGCAAAGAAAGCCAACATAACAACATTGTCTCAAAGTAATTTTTCCTGAAAGCTTAAAAGTGCAACTCTTCTAGAAATAATGTGCCTTCACAATGAGAAATCATGCCACACACTTAAGAGACTGAGAAAAATCTCTTCAGTAAATAGAAGTCTCAAAGAGGAGCTGGCTAGGAACAGATTTGCTAACTTGGATACACCATAACCATAGGTTATGTAGCCCACATATGCTGACAACCTAGAGAAATGCTGCTTACCATTCTCCCTCTATCATTGGCTAGGAACAGATTTGCTAACTTGGATACACCATAACCGTAGGTTATGTAGCCCACATATGCTGACAACCTAGAGAAATGCTGCTTACCATTCTCCCTCTATCATTGGCTAGGAACAGATTTGCTAACTTGGATACACCATAACCATAGGTTATGTAGCCCACATATGCTGACAACCTAGAGAAATGCTGCTTACCATTCTCCCTCTATCATTGGCTAGGAACAGATTTGCTAACTTGGATACACCATAACCATAGGTTATGTAGCCCACATATGCTGACAACCTAGAGAAATGCTGCTTACCATTCTTCCTCTATCATTAGTTTTCTCATCCGATTTTCGATCACCCGCCTAGAGCAGCACCAACCACCATGAGATGCGCACTACTGCATCAACCACTAATCAAGAAAGCACCCCAAAGCTTTACCTGCTCACCAGTCTGACTCTCGCTCGTGCCAAGCTGACCAAATCTAACCAGCTCAGCCACTGAGTCATCAACTCCAAAGACAGACTGGTAAGAAAACCTCAACTCTCTTCACACTTGCTTTTCAGCATATACTTGCACATGCTCACACATAAAGTTTTGAAAATCTGTCACGTTTAGGACTGGAGAGATGGCCCAGCAGCTACCACCACTTAAAGTTCTTGTGGAGGTCCTGGGTTGGTTCCCAGTACTAACACAATCATCCCTAGATGCTGATGCAGGGGATCAGATGCCTCCTTCTGTCTTCTGTGGGCACAAAACATACATGTGTGAACATACACATAAGCAAGCAAAACAGTCACACACATAGAATAAAATGACAAAGAAAAATTTAAAACACCCTCATTTCTTATATATCACTATAGTTAAATAAGCCAAAAATACCCACAAATGTGACAAATATCTGTAGCAAAAACTATAACTTTGTAATTAAAAGAATCAAGAAACTTGATCAAAGGAAAGAAATTCCATGGCTGTAGGACAAGAAGACTCAGTATTATTTCAGCACAAAATTTAAGCTGTAGACTCAACAACAGTCCAACAAAAAGTCTAACAAATTTTTCCTATCAATAACAAAAAAAACTGATGGCAATGGGTCATCATGAGTGCAAAAATTATCAACACAACGCTGACTAAATAGCACACAATCTGACTTCAAAATGTCTCACACAACTGCAATAAAGATTTACTGCATGGGAAAGAATAAATCGATCAACGGAGCATGAGAGCAAAGTTAGAAACAAAAACACATTATAGAGTCAAGTTTTACACACGATGCCAGGAAATCCAGGAAGTCTGGCCTTACTGACACAAGTGACTGAACCACCCCGGCATCACATGCAAATGTGTGAATGACACAGGCTTTGCATCCTGCACAGAACTAACACAGATGGATCCTACTCCTGGATGTTCAGGGCTGAGTGCAGAACTTGTAGAAGACACTAGAGCGAGCAGGGTTCTGCGAGCTGACAAGCCTGCCTCCCAGGAGACAATGAAAGCCTCAGGTGCTGGACCTCAACAGTGGAGTAGGCAATAAGGACAAATCCAGAGTCCCCCGGCCGCACCCCCACCCCGTGTTCTGCGCAGCCGCAGCAGCCCTAAGACACAGTCATTCAGGTAACTCCCGCAGGTAACTCCCGATCCCAGCGGGGCCCTGGTCCAGCCGCTCCGTCCCACCGCCCGGAACACCCGACACGGCTCCCCGGCTCCTCCCCCGTGAGGACGGCGGCCCCTCGCTCACCATGGCGGGTACCGAGCTCGCCCGCTCTCCTCCCGGCTCCCGGCAGCGGGTCACAGCACAGAGTCTCCCTCAGCCCCGGAGACGCCGCGCCTGCAGCATGGCGGACCGGAAGTGCCCGCCCCATTCTGACGGGCAGTAAATTTTGGAGCCCTGATTGGCTAGGGTGGCCCGAGTGACAGGAGATACATTACTGTAAAGGGACGCAGCTTAAGCGTTCCCAGCCTTGTCTTCCACCGCAGGCGCAGAACTGCCTGCCCAGACCTGCAGAGACTGGCATTGCAGCAGAACTTGCGCCTTGACTGCAAAGTGGTCCCTGCATTATTCCTGCACTTCCTCTTCTTCCCCCTGGGCACAGGTCGTTAGGGCTCAAACCTGGAACAAACAGCAGAGATGCCTGTTTAACTTATCAAAGCAGACATTGGCTGCCAGATTCTCCCAGCATCCCTAAGTCACTACCTGATACTGGGCATAGCTGGCATACAAAGCCCCCTATCCTTAACTTCTCTAACCCAGGATCTGGGCTGCGTTTTCCACCATACCTAACAGCAATCATGTCCTTTCCTTTATTTATTTATTTTTTTAAAGCCTCCATATTCTTGACTTGTAAATCCTAGGGCAACCCACCCCTTCCTGTGGACTGTGCATGTGTGGTACTCTGGGATCTTTTTGCCTGGCAGGTGAAATGCTGCATAGCTCCTTTTCTATCCCTGCTATACTCCAATACCTGTGTCTCCAACACCTGAAGCATGGACTACAGCAAACTGGGGCTGAGGCAATGATAAAGGGCCTTTAGAGAAAGTACCTGAACTTAGCTGTTACCCAATGGGAACAGAGTAAGTGTCTGGCCTGGCAAGGCCATTCCCTACCCTAAACCCACTGTGGCAAGATGTCCACCTGCAGAGTGGGGTGAAGGACTCTTACTATCCTAGAAAGAGAGGTGTGATGTCTTGAACCTTTGATGGCACCATCCGCATGCTGAGTCAGACTCAACTCTGACCAGCATCATGGAGTGAGGACTTATTTCTGGGGCACTGGCCTGGTTTCGCTATAAAATTGAGAAAAGACAAAAGAAAACTTCCAGGCTTAGGACAAACCATACCCAGGACATCAGGGAAAATATACCTTCCTGGGAGTCCAGCCTTCAGTAGCTCAGGGCTCAAAGGGAATCCACAGAGTAGGCAAGTGCTGGACTTTTTATCTGAGGAGGTTAAGGAGAAAGACAGTCACACAATCTCTTCATGGTTTACTTGAGATATTTTATTTATCTTTCTTTTACATTGATTCTGTATTTTTTTTTACTCTATTTATTTATTTGCCTTGGTGTTTGACTGGAACTGGAACTACAGACAGTTGTTAGCTGCCATGTGGGTGCTGAGAATCGAACCCGGGTCCTCTGGAAGAGCAGACGGTGCTCTTAACCACTGAGCCATCTCTCCAGCCCCTGATCTGTATTCTTATCTCTATGTAAAAATGTTCCTGCTGCCTCTCTTCATGTTTCCCTTGTCCTTCTAACTCTCTTGATGTTCTCTTAATTCTCTTATTCTTGATATTTTCTTTCTAACCCATCTTAATTCTCTTTATTCTTTCCCATACAGCTTATATACCACAGCAAAATATTTCAAGTAATATAAAAATTAGTTACATTCTGTTTTTCAAGTGAATAATTACAATGGACATGCTTTTTTTAAAAGAAGTATGCTTTCCATATCCCTTACATGATTCAACATTTTACATATCACAGGCTAAAAACAATGCCAAGAACACATGTACTTTATACCTCCAAAATTTGTTATAGGTTAACCATGTAGGCACACAAGATGCTCTTACCAGTCAGATATTTTACTAACATACTGTGTTTTGCAGTTACAAAGAAAGGGCCAATTACTTTATTACTTTTCTTGAAAGGTACACTTATAAGGAATCTTTAAGGAATCACAAAACTAAACTTTTATATATAAAAGAGACTCAGTCAACTTTACTTTAAGCCTTGAGAGTTCATACTCATCAATACTTTTTTAACATATATATCAGGAGATTGAGGGCAGAAATGGGTATAAAGAATTAATCATCACCTTTGGTCATCACCCCATGTAGCAAGAAAGGTGC
Organism: Sigmodon hispidus; assembly: GCA_004025045.1. NCBI lineage: Eukaryota > Metazoa > Chordata > Mammalia > Rodentia > Cricetidae > Sigmodon > Sigmodon hispidus. The sequence continues at coordinate 122,535 of PVIH01004682.1, read as the reverse complement.
ATCAGCTAATGATAAATGGGCTGTGTTGTTCTTATTCTCTGACCTTAACAACTTCCTCATTCAACTATGTGCCTTCATAAAACTTTAGCTTGTCTTCTTGGGGGGTTTTACCTCAAAGCTATTTGACGAAGATATCTGGTCTAAGCTTAAGTTATTTTCAAAGCTTTGTTTCAGTTTTGTTTTAACTCTGAAAACTGTGATCACATCTTCCAACATTAAAGTCAAGAGAATTTAAGTTATCTGGGCTGCTAGGACTCAATTGTTTTTCTTAATTATTAACCTAAGTCATAGTCTATATGGATCTTCAATAGAAAGTTGTGTCTTCTAGCTGCGTGACAATTTCTTGTTTTTTTTTTTTTTTTTTTTTTTTAATAATCAAAGCTCTATTTAAACTAACAATATTATCAATTGGATAGTACAGTTCAGAAAGAAACCATCTTCATAATAATCCATAGATAAAAATAACCAATAAGATGAGATGTTTCCATGAGATAAACACATTACATTGCAAGCAATGGGAATCTACTCACACACATTTACACCATGCCAGATACCAGAGAAGGATGTCAGCAGAAAACATGTAAAGGCACAGCAGAGGCAAAAGACCTTCTGAATTTTGTGGCCTTGGGGCCTTGCCTTTTCAAAATGCATCTATCAGGGACTTTCTTCCTGGTGTGCTCAAACCCTGAAGTTAATTGCCATCTGCTGTTCTTCTGACATGACCACCAACAGGAAAACATGCTGATTTTCATTTTTATATAAAGAAAGTTTGATTAAAATATGCATCAAAAATCTGCACTCTCTTTAACTATTATTCTATAGAAAATGCCCATCAATATAAATACAGAATTTTAGCTAACTAAATCCTGTGCAAAGTGATTATTTTTACTTAATTACTGCATATTTACTATAGAGCCTCAATATTCTGATGACTAAATTATACATATTTTACTGACCACTTGATATGTAAATCTACAGATTTATTTTTCTCTCAATTCTGCCTTTTATCTTATCTTAACCGTGTTTTGCCATGTGGTTCTTAGATTACCTGAGTTTCTTTACATCTTCCTCTCTTGGCAGCAGCTCACAGCATCCCTCTCTGACTCCGCCCTCCTTCTCCTTTATCTATGCTTGGATTTTCTGCCTGCTTCTAAGATGCCTTACAATAGGTCAAAACAGTTCCTTTATTATCCAATGCTAATTCACAGCATACAGAAAGACATCCCTCATCAAAATGTGTTGCTCTTTTACCTTTTCTGCTTAAGGCACCTACTTAGTCTAATAAAAAAATGAATGGCCAATAGTTAGACAGAGGAGGAATATGTGGGCAGAGAGACAAAGGGGAAGAAGATAAGGGAGCCAGCCACCCAGACATGAGGAAATCAGGGTTTCAAAATGGACAGTATGTACCTGAAATAAATAGGGCCTTGGGGAAAGTCATTGATTAATAGAAATGGGCTAAATGAAGTTTAAAATGCTATCTAGAAACAAGCCAAAGCTAAAGCCAAGCATCCGTAATTAATAGTAAGTTACGGTGTCATAATTTGGGGGATAATGGTCTAAAAAAAGCCTACTTCATTTGATGCCCAATGTGTGACCTATATTTCCTCACAGGGCTTGTGAAAGCTGGGAAATTGAAAAGAAAAAAAAAAAAGGACATGGCTTTCTAGTAGCCTTGTGATTGGAGCATACAGAGGTACAGCTCTGTTATACAGCAAGAATATGAGCAGCCAGCATGTTAAGTAGAAACAGAATGCTAAGGAAAACTGCCTACCAGAGCATGACCCCCAAACTCTCTGAGCTGGGGTGGTTCAATACAGCCCCATGGTTAAACACAGTTCCCAGCTAAATGCAGTTCTCATACAGGACAAAAGGTTGCTTCTTATGAACTTGAGGAGAAGGTGGAGCCAGCCACCAGTGCCAGGTGCTAAGTGGAGCCTGGACCATTAGAGTTTAGCTTACATTGTCAGAACAGACTACAGACACACAGGAAAAACAGGTCTAGCCTAAAAAAATATATTCTAAATAGGTAATGATGTGCACAAAATGTGTGTAGGCACACAAGAGAAAAAAGTGGGTAGATACACTTATTGAAAAGTTTGTAAGTCTCTCTCTCTCTCTCTCTCTCTCTCTCTCTCTCTCTCTCTCTCTCTCTCTCCAGCCAGATGGGGAGCTCAACCTGGTGCTTAGCTGTGGATCTCTGCTTCTCCCTCTATCCACTGCTGGATGAAGTCTCTATAATGACAATTAGGGTGGTCATTCATTTGATTGTAAGGCAAGTCCTGTTTAGGCACCCTCTCTACTATTGCTTAGAGTCCTAGCCTGGGACAGCTTGTGGTTTCTTGGAGGTTTCCTCAGCACCAGATTTCTTTCTAACCCCACAGTAGCTCCCTCTATCAAGATATCCATTTTTTTGTTCTCTCTCTATTGCTCCTCTCACTCAACCATCTCCATCTCTCATGATTTGTTCCCACTTCCCCTTGCTTGCTCCTGTTATGATCCCAGTTTACTCAGGAGATCTTTATTTCCCCTTCCTAGGGTGATCCAGGGATGTCTTTCTCAAGTTCCTCCTGTTACCTAGCTGTTCAGGGGTTGTGGTATGCAGCTTGGATATTCTTTGCTCCAAATTCATCCATTTGCCTGCAAATTTTAGAATGTTATCTTTTTCTACTGCTTAGTAATACTCCATTGTGTAAACGTACCACAGTTTGTTAAGCCCTCTGAATGTAGATGACAGTCAAATTGCATGGGCAGTTTGAAGAGCCTCTTGCAATAGGATCAAAGTTTATTCTTGGTGCATGAACTGGTTCCTTAGAGCCCATTTCCTACAGAGGAACACCTTACTCAGCCTTGATACTGGGGGAAGGGACTCAGACCTACCTCAAAGGTATATGCCAGATTGAACTGACACCTTGGGATTCTTTGCCCTCCTTGAGGAATGGATGAGGGGATGGGGTGGGGATCAGTGAAGGGTATGAAAAAAACTTTTAAAATAAAATCAACTACAAAAATATGCTGACCTGAGAAAAGGTACTAAGCCATGGCTAATCATAGGTTAGTTTAAAGATAAGAATTAACAAATAATGTGCCTGAGCCATAGGCCAAATAGCTTATAATTAATATAAGCCTCTGTATGTTTATTTGGAACTGAATGGCTACAGGACTATCAGGCAGGACACAGAAACCTCATACTACAATGACATTCCAACGTGGTAGTGCACAAACATTCACATAAAGACTGGGAAAGCTTAAAAAGAGTTCCAGAACACAGAGATGAATTTCAAAGCAGCTTTCTGGTTGTGTCGCTCAAGTAGGCCCATGGCACAGTTATGCCATGGCATGCAGATTCGCTACAAGGGTTAGAGTTAGATGTGAGCTGCAATGTGACTAGTTCCTACAGTCTCACAGAAGCCTCAGTTCAAGCAAGAGGTACATATGATGGATTTAAGGTTTCTGTTCTTGTAGACAAAGATGGAACAGAATTAAACATGGCTTTTTGGTAGCAGCTTAGCAGCATTTTTTCCAGGTGGGTTTTATTTGCAGGCAGGGAGCAGAGATGAGGCTCATTTAAGAGAGGCTTTCTGACTCAGCCTTAGCAGCAAAAATTGAGAGGCTCATACAACCAAACACTTAAATGGTGTTAATGAGCAGCAGGTGGCAGTGTGGATCCTAAAATTCCCCAGAATTGAGATGATAAACATGGTTTCTGCAAGTAACTTTGCCATGAAGCTAAGTTCTCACATACCAATAGCTGGGTGGAGCTGGGTAGAGTCAGCTACCATAGGTACTAAGCCATGTGGCAAATCATGGGTTTATTTAAGAGTAAGAATTAGCAAGTAATATGCCTGAGCCAAAAAGCATGGAATTAATATAAGAGTTTGTGTAATCATTTGGGATTGCTGGTGCAGATCTCAGGGCTAGGCTGGACCAGAAACATCTTACTACAATATTTGTTACATTTAAATATTTGTGTGCTATTATAAGAAAGGACTGAACAACAGCAAAGTAGCCCAAGTAGCCCAGCCTCTTAGAATGCCTGTTAAACTTTCCTCAAAAACCTGCATCCAGAACAACTTCAAAGCTGCTAGCTGAGATGATCAAGCCTCACAGATGACTCCAGCAAGAATTTAGATAATCCCTATACTTTTCTATTACATGAGACTGGACAACAAATGTTACAACTAGTTTCCCCAAGACTTGACAATTATCTCAATATTCTTAGAGTCCCTGAGAAATGCCACCAACTCCAGAAAACAGCATGCAGTTTGGAGAACACAATGCCCACATTCCCAAGAGGTGGTGTAGGTGGTTGTGGTCCTCTGGTAGCTTAGAGATGTTTGTCATTATTTGGGGGCGGGGGCATTGTAATATAGTATAACAAAGACAACTATTGACTTCAAATATTTTACATTGGCATGGATTTTGATGAGAATTTATGGCATGTACTTGCTCAAAGACTCAGCACTCTCTAGAGACCTTCTAATTGCATGGGATTAGTTCACAATCGTCATAGAGTCATAGGTTAGTTTTCTTTGCCTTTCCCCTGCCTGGGACATGATTTTACCTAAATCACTCACTTGAAAAATGGCATGTAACCTCTTTATGACTCCAGTAGTACCTGAAAGACTCTGTTGGAGTACTTAAGTGGTGAAGGAAAAGGGAACAAAGGAGAGAACAACATGGAAAAAATAAAGAAAGGAACCATCAAGAGAGAGAGTGTGTTTGTGTTTAATCCCTGAGACCCCTCAGATAGAAATGTCCTAGTGTACACAAATGCCATGGAAGTCTCTCAAACCCTGTGCTGACTCGGAGGCTGTTCTTTCTGGGCAGTATTAAAGAATCAAGTCCAGTTTTTATCATTTAAGTATTTTCTAAAAAGACTCCAGGATGAGAATGACAAATTTGTCATACATTGCCACAACTCTGAGTGGTGTTTACCTAACTTGAAGTAGGCAGATCAACTTCTAATCTGGCTCTTTGAGGTAGGAAGATGCACTTTTATTTTTGTCAAGGTCCAGGAAAGCTGAAAGGCAAGTCAAAGGTTGCGCAATGGGGCATTTAGAGCAAGCATCTGATTAGATGATCCAGGTGAAGAGAATGGGATTATTCACAGTGGCTGGACTAGTCCATGTAAGCTTTCAGTAACTTGCAGTCCACAGGTGCTCCTGCAGGGGTGTCCATTAAATCTACTGAGAGAAATATACTAAAGGCAGAAGTTAAGATTTAGGAGCTTCAAAGAAAATCTTATTTTTTCTGAAACTTTTACTTATCTGGAATCAGTTTGACCCATGGATTCAAGCTTTATGACCTTTTTGACATCCTGAAGTTTTCATAAATTTTTAGTTTACCAAAGGAGACAAATGTATAGATATATTATCACTTTCATTGTATTGAAGTTCATATTGTAGAAAAAGAAGTGGTTGGTTCTCTGCAAAACAGTTGAAACAGATTTATACCTTGAACACACAACAAAAGCTATGGCTTTGGATTAGTTAGCCTGATGAAAAACCATTATTAAGTCTACATTTAGAAGTCAACCAATGAAAATTAAATTTTTCGAGCTTATGACTGAATGGTCAGTGACCTCTCAGTTTATTCAAAATTTACTTATTAAGATTAAATCTCTGAAACTCTGGAAATATAATTTTAGTTACATTTTCAAGTCATACAGGGTGTATAAGGTTAATTTCTAAGGCCACTTGTGTCAAGCTTTCACGTTTCTTTGACTACTAATAGAACATAGAGAGAAACATAACCAGGAAAAACAATGATGCATGCCTCTTAAGGTTGCCAGACCTAGGCAATTCCAGGGACCAAGACCCTGGCTTGAGCTTCTAGGCCTCTAGCTAAAGGCTACCGTGGGAACTTATTGAGAAACCAACCACTGAGCCAGCATGATGTTCTCCCAAGTAGAATAGACATTCTCCCAAATAAAATAGATGTTCTCCCAGGTAGAATAAATATTCTCCCAAAGTAAAATAGATGTTCTGGTTTGCTTAACAGTAACAGAGAAGTAACTCTAAAGAATAGAATAACAGGAACATTCTGTGGCTAGGTTACTTAGCAGCCCTTCCATAAAGGTAGCTCTAAAGAATAGAATAACAAGAACATTCTATGGTTGGGTTACCTAGCAACTCTCCCCTGAAGCAAGACCAGACCTTTTTACTTTGCCAATATCCTGCTTCCCCTGGCCAGCTTCCTGCAGGTGTTTGAATACTGGCCCCTCCCCATATTCTGCTTTAGAACTATATAAGTATGTATAGAATTGGAATAAATCGTAGCTTGAACAGGCTCCCATTTGTCTTGCTGCCTTTCTTTGCATCTCCCTTCCCTTCATTCTCTCTCGTAGGTGGTCTCCCGTGTTGACGCCCTGCAGGTCGGGGCACACAGGTCTCTGCAATTTCTTTTCTTTTTTCTATTATTGTACATTTTACTTATTAGCACTGAAGATTTTGTATATGAACCAATTGATTTTATCTTCTCTCCCAATATCGTTAGAAAGTGAGATTTATGAAAAAAAAAGACTCTGTGCCAAAAAAACAAATGCTTTTGAACTTTTTCTTTCTACCTAATTATTGACCAGAGATCAAGTTGTTATTACATTGCTTTAGTAAAAACTTTAATATGAAGCTTGGGAGCAAGAAGGCCTGTTTGCCTTTTCTTAACAATAGATGTAGTAGCTTTAACTAATGAGCTAATTAGTAAACCAGAAAGGTAACTGTAGCCCTGACAGAAGAACCTGATCACTTGCTGTGGTCTAGCTTACAGGGCCACAGATAGGACAGCTGACAGTGTCAGAGATTTGAGAAGGAGTAACCAAAATGACAGAGACTAGCTAGTCCATGGTCCACTGTAGTGGGACTATGTTCTGTTACATTGTAAATCATCATCTTGCCTACTGATTTAATACAAATGCTGATTGGCTGAAAGCAGACAAAAATGTGTGGGTGGGACTACCAGATAAACTCTAAAAACAACAAAAAAAAAACCAAAAATTGCCAGTAAAATGCCAAAAAATGTCAAATAAAACACTAACAAGCACAAAAATTTAAAATATTACTAGAAAAAGGTACCAGAGCTATGAAACCTCCTACTACAGTCCACATCTAGACAGATATCCTAGGCCCTTGTGGTCTCCATAGTAATGAGAGCAGAAGTATCAGAATAGAAGTCTTGGCTACCAGGTCTCACGTTGTCTAGGCAAAGTAGAACACTCAATTCTCTAGTCCACATTCCAAACAGAGCCTGGAATATTGAGGTAGTCTTATCCAGTGGTTAGTCATTCATTTTCATGTTTATTGTCTTCTTGGAAGCCTGGACATCACTGCTAAAATCTGAAATTCTCTGTTCATCATATTAATTTAAATATCTCAAATTCCACAGTCAGCAAACTTCTGACAGCTTGAGAACTTGAGCCAAACAACCCTTGCTTATTTTTAGTTATTTGTTTAAGGCTATACCTTAAAACTATATACGAGGCTAGATATATTTCCCTGTACTTGATAAAATTATTACTTCCCATGAATAATAAGTAGAGTTCTGAACATCTCAAGGCTTAACTGTCTGTAACAGTTTATAATAAAGGTAATGATTCCTGAATTAAAGTTCTTTCAGCATTAAAATAATATTTTATCTTATAAGCACAGTTTACAAGGAGACTGGGAACTTTCCTGATTTCTACATTGTGTACCATTATGGAATATGACAATTTCTTGTATGATTCAGTCCATCAGAATAACTATAACTTAACAATACTAGCAAAAATGAGGAGGTTAAACATATTTTTTAAAATATTTATTTATTTGTTATGTATACAGCATACAGAAGAGAGTACCAGATCTCATTATAGATGGTTGTGAGCCACCATGTGGTTGCTGGGAATTGAACCCCGGTCCTCTGGAAGAACAGTCGGTGCTCTTAACCTCTGAGCCATCTCTCCAGCTCCCGAACCTATTATTTTTTTTAAACTTTATTTATTTATTTGCCTTGGTGTTTGCCTGGAACTGGAACTACAGACAGTTGTTAGCTGCCATGTGGTTGCTGGGAATCGAACCCGGGTCCTTTGGAAGAGCAGACGGTGCTCTTAACTGCTGAGCCATCTCTCCAGCCCCTAAACATATTTTTAAACCAGTATTTTTTGTAAACTTGAAAATACCTCAAGTAAAAAGATAAATTATTTAAGCCAATCATTTTAAATTTTGTGGTGCATTAGTATTCAAACATTCAACATCTATGCAACCCTGGGAAACTGCTGTTAAAAAAGGTCTTATGACCTCAAGGGTTTAGAAACTGGTCCAAGTTCTTTATGGGACTGTTTAAGCTCACCATCTTACAGCATCAGAAGACAGAAATAGTCCAGTTTCTGTTGTTTACTTGGGCAGTGACTTCATTGGGTGTTTAAAATTTGAGTGTAGTCTGGAGCCTTTCTCAGGGCGAGTCTTTAAGAAATAGAACCATGTTTTGGGTTGCCATATTTCGGTTAACAAAAGTAGTTAATCAGAAGCATAACTAAGAAGGAGTTAGAAAGCAAGGTTAGCACATTTGAACGTTTTCTTAGAACAATAGAAATTAATAGATTAGGTCTTTGTTTTAGGATTACCTATGTAACCTTTTGATTATTAACCCCATTTTAAAGTTTTTTCTTGTTTTTTTTATTATTAATAAAGTCTCATTTTTTATCCATGATTCCCCTTGTTCAAATGCACCTCCCCTCCCGCACCTCCCCTCCCGCACTTCCCCTTCTCCCCATCTCCTTATCTCCTCCCCGGCAAGGACAGGAGGTCCCAAGGTCCCAAGGTGGCTTAGTTCAGCATTCACTCCAGACAGATCCACTTTCCTCATCCCCACATCAAGACTGGCTCAAGTGTTCCTCTGGAGGGAATGGGCTCCAAAGTGCCAGTTCAAGGTGCTTCAGATCCCAAGTTGTTCAGTGTTTGTGGTTTGCAGCTTGGACATGCTTTGCTTTTTATTTAAAGTCCACTAATGAGTGAATACATCCCCTGCTTATCTTTCTGGGATTGTGAAATCTCGCTCATGAGGATACTCTCCATATCCATCCATTTGCCTACCAATATCATTGTTTCTTACTGTTGAGTAGTACTCCATTGTGTAGATGTACCACAGTTTGTTAATTCATTCCTCAGTTGAGGGACATCTAGGTTGTTTCCAGATTCTTGCTATTACAAACAATGCTGCTATGAACATAGTTGAGCTAATGCCTTTGGAGTGCGAATGTGCATCTTTAAGGTATATGTCCAGTAGTGGTATTTCTGGATCCTTGGGGAGACTGATTCTCAATTTTCTGAGAAACTGCCATACTGCATTCCAGAGTGGCTGAACAAGCTGACACTCCCAGCAACAATGGAGGAGTTTGCCAATCGTGTTTTATACTTAAAAATTAATAAAAAGTCATAAATATACACTTTTAAGTGTTTATCAATAACTTCATTATTGTAACTTATTATTGAGGCAGGCGCCAGATATGTTAGTAGATTCTGGGGATTTAATGTGAAATAGACAGAAACTTGACTGTTTATATACAGCTCAAAGTGAATTCTATTATTGCTTTTGGAAGCATGGCCTTAGTGTTTGACTAAAATTTGTATACATTCTTTCTAGAATGTTTTGAAGCAAATAAATCTCATTTTGCTGAAAAAAGAAAGATATTTAAATGTATGTACAGAATAAATGTAACAGTGTAGATATTTGTAACTGTTAGAGACAGTAAGGGTCAGATGCCATTTTTAAGAAGTAAAGAGAAAGTTACCATCAGAAAGTGAGTGTATTTTCTTATCTTAACAGACAGTTAGATAGAAATTTATTTTTATTTACCCTCAGATAAAAAAGTTTCTTGTTCCTAGATACTCTGAGGCATTGCTTTTATTACCTTGGAGCAGATTGTAGGAGCAGGCCTCTCACAGTCTCTGTTAGTATGATCTATATATCTATATGCAGGGTTCATGCGTTGACATATTTTTAAAAATTAAAAATAATAGAAAATATAGAGATATTTAGCAGTTTCAACTCTTTTTTAGGAAGTAATATGTTTTCCACAAGGTTAAATATAAATCTATCTAATGTTTAACCTGTAACACATGGTAGGTATTTGTAGTTTTTTGCAGTTTACCATTACTTAAAAAATGTCAAGGGATGTTTTTAAAATATCATTGTGTATGTGTCAGGAACTACTGCAAGATAAATTCATAGAGGAATTTTTGAGAAGGAGCAGGTTAATAAAGTCTTTCAGAATGGTTGTAGTGATTTGAAGGCCCATCTACAATTTTTGAGCAAACTACTCACTCAAGAGCCTAGTTTTCTCAGATTCTCAAGTTAACATATAAAAACTGTTGTTATTTTATTTTATATACATTTGTATCTTTAGAAGAACCAAATTTTAATATAGTGTCTATTTTATTTTATATGCTGATTTATCAATAAAACAATTTTGCTGTAGCAAAAAAAGAGAACAATTGTTCTATAACAAAAATGTAAAGATGAATCTCTTTAGTATCTGGAGTAGACTTTTCACTTCACCAACATGTACTATTACCAAGAACTCTCCAGTTACTGAAACCTCTTCTTGGAGCACAGAAAGTACTAAAAGCCTATGGTATGAACTATATTACAAAGGAGATAAATGTAGTTGATTATCTTGATTCCCCAGTTGTGTGTAGCAATGTATTTGGTGATATGTTATATGAAACTTTCTACAATTTCAGGAAAAATAAGGAAAGTGATAATGATGGGTAGCTGCTCTTAGCATCTCTGGTTAGATTGACAAAGAATAGAAATGAGCTATGTGATAATATTCACCAACTTCACCCATCTCACATGATGGTGAAGAACAAAAAACTTAGTGATAAAATTGACATGCTCCAGATGTGGACAAACAGAATTAAGGTATGCCCTAGAAGAGAATATTCTTTCCAGCTGCCACAGAGCTCAAGTTCTGAAAAATCAAATCCAACTCTCATAAGATTGGCTGAATTACAGCAAATATTCAAGTCACAGCCTCAGAGATTCAGTGGTTAAAGTAAAGGCCTTAATTGTTAAAGGGTGGAATCCTGTGACTTGGAACTGGGATGTGTGGGAGAACACTATTGAGGCTGAGAACTCCAAACACTCTGATTCTGAAATGTTTATCTCAACTGAGGAAATAGTCCTCTCAGTCCCACCCCTTGAATTTTTGCATCTTTCACCTTTGAATGAAGAGATTAATATTTCATTATTTAAACAGGAGTGACTTTCTCTGAGGGAAATGTCAGAAAAGACAATATCCATGTATGGCAGGTTGCTTCTAGATCTTATGGCAAGGCATGCTCCTTAGGATGGGAGGTATAAGTAGTTCATGAGGAGATGTATGATACCAATGAAGAGCTCAATAAAATTGCAAATTTATTAAATCAGAAGTCTGGGGAATATGTGTGGGAAAGTATTTGAAAGGTGTTGGATAATGATGGGAGGAATATAAAACTTGATTGAGCCAAGCTTATTGATATGGGCTCTCTGAGTAAAGATACTAGGGTCAACATGAAAACTTATACAGTTAAAAATGTCTCAAAAGTTTGATTGGATGGTTGGCTGAAGCATTTGTGAAAATATGGTCTACTAAAAAGAATTTGAAATGCCTAATACCCTTTTGGTTAGTATTGGTCAAAGGATTATAAATCTCAGGTACATTGCAATATTAGAGTGAGCATACTGTGTGAAAACTAATTCTTTACAATGGGAAGGTCTTCACTAATCCTATATGATCACAAATGTTGAAAGAATCATCAGCATATTTGGAGAGTTTTTTTTCTTGTGCCAGAAATTAGGGAAGTAGATACTGCTGCTCATTTATGTCACCTAAATGCAATAGGTTTAACTGAACCCCAAAGCAATATGTCCCGGGTGGCAAGCACTGAATCACTGGAGGCAAGGTGATTATAGCTACTTTAATGGGTAAGACATTGTAATGTCTATAATGACCTAACTCCTAATGGTCAGCACAGGAAAAGTAAATGTTATAGTGACATGACTAATATGGACCTTTACTACTGGCTAATCAATCATGATGTTTCCAGACATGAAATAAGTAAGTAACCCACTTAATTTTTTTTCTATATTAGCAGCAAAATTCTCCAAGAAAGAAAGACAGACAACATTTGATTGTGGCAAAATAAAATCTTGGCCTGTGAATCAGTTTCCAGATTGAGCTAGTTTGGAGACCCTGAACCTCTTATGTGAATGGATGCCCACGCTCCCCCAAGGAAAAACCTTGATAAAACACATAAAATTTTTACTGTTAGTAAGCCTACTCTATTTCTTTCCCAGAACGATCTATGATCCAATAAGGTAACTAAAGCACACATTCTAGTTGGTATTTAATAAAAACTCAGAGCTAGATATTGGGGGAAAGCTAGAATATCAAAGAGAGGAAACAGACCACAGTCAACTCTCACCCAGCCAATTTCTCAGGGAAAAAGCTATCTTCAAGAGTCTTTAGCCTGGCTGGTTGTTCCTACAGAATACCTGAATGTCTTCCTATGCCTGTCTTAAATATTTTATCTGTCCAGTTGTTTTACTTTTGGGTTCAACTCTGGTTTAATAATCCTAGAGTTAGGATTAAAGATGTGAGCTACTACTTTGAACTCACAGAATCACAGAACAATCTATCTCCTGAGTAAAGGAATTAAAGGCATAGGTCACCACTCAGTCATTTCCATACTGGGATTAAAGATGTACATTACCACTTTCTGACCCTCATGGCTTGACTGGTGATTCTGTTCTCTGATATTCCAGGCCTATTTTGTTAAATATAAAATATATCACCCAGGTAACTATACACTGAGAGAAAGAAAACAATCAGACTTTCAGGGAACCAGGAAACTCTGGTTCAGAATTAATGTTGATTCAGGGAGATCCCAGGAAACATTGTTGCCCTCTAGTTAAAGTAGTGGTTTACAAAGGTCAAATGATTAATGCATATTGACTGAAGTCTGACTCACAGAGGTCTAGTGCAGTGGTTCTCAGCTGGTGAAATGGGACCCCATTGCGAGTCACATGATCATTTAAGGGTGGCTTTCTATGAGCATCCTCAATATCAGATATTTATATTATGATTATGAACAGTAGCAATATTATAAAAAATTTTATGGTGGTTTGGAATTACCACATGAGGGTCCCAGCATTGGAAAGGTTAAGAAACACTGAACTAGTGGGTAACTGCACTAATCCTGTAGTTATTTCCTCAGCCACAAAATGTATAATGGAATGGATTTATTTAGAAGTTGTCAGAATTCTCACATTGGTTCCCTGACCTGTGGTATGAGGGCTACTATGATTGCATAGGATAAATGAAAACTTTTAGAGTTGCCTTTGCCAAAGAAATTAGTGAATAAAAAAGTTACATGCTAATTCTCAACTAGCCAATTGAGAATCTATATGCATTTTGTTGGGGTGGGGAAAACAAACAAACAAAAAAACACCCATAATAGAAGACAGTTTAATGTTTTTCTAAAGGATTTTTTATTCTTTAGGTTTAGTTATATGGGTAAAGGTAGTGTACAAATATTTAGCCACATGAATGGAGAACATTTTGATTAAACTATTCTAATTGTTCAGTTCAAAATGTATAATACAGACTGCAGCATAATTATATACTCTTTACAGCGTTTTCATAGTCAAAATTATAATTTTTTAAAAATAAAAAGGGGGGCTGGAGAGATGGCTCAGAGGTTAAGAGCACTGGTTGTTCTTCTGGAGGACCTGAGTTCAGTTCCTAGCAGTCATATGGTGGCTCATAACCATCTGTAATGAGATATGGCGCCCTCTTCTGTATACTGTATGCATATAAATAAAATAAATTAATCTTTTTTAAAAAGCCATAAAAAGTAAAAATAAAAAGGGGAAAATTATATTTAATATAGTCTTCTACTGTTCATTTGACCTCAATACTATTCATTTTACACAATGGCATTGTTACATATTTCTTTTTTTCTTGTCACTATTTTATTGGAAAATAATGTCCTTTCTTTTCCATGTAACAAAAAGGGGGAGAGAATATCTCATGTATCGCTTATTAAAGTTGATATTATTATACCTGGAATAAGGCTATCTGTTGCCAATGATTTTTTAAAATTCTTTATATCATATTTATTGAGCATGCATTAATAAAAAAAAACCATCAGAAATTGGTCTTGCCATATAGGAGACCAAAATATAAACCCAACAAGCCTGTGAAATGGAGTGATGAGAAAATCGCCGTTCCTTGTATTTGACTCTTCAAGGAGTTTCTGCCCATTTTTCTTTTACCCATGCGGTAGCCAGACACAGCTGGTAGGTAAGTGATGTTCTTTTTTTACAGATAAATAAGAAGCAGCAAGCTGGCCAATGATTTAGAAAATAACTTCCGGCTTCAATTGGCACATGGTAATCAACAAGAACAATCTTTTTAAATGAGAGGACAGATTCTTATCTAAATCTGCTCCTGGGCTATGAAATAGAAATTTATTTGGCATAGGAATCACCCATAAGCATTCTGCACACATAACAGGGGACAATATAGAATCCTTTCAAGAGTATATTTATATTGCTGCCTTGATATCCCTAGCAATGTTTTTCTATAACATTGTTCATGCTTTAAATGCACTTATATCCTGAATTGTTGGGATCATAATGGGATGTAACCAAGAAGAGGTAGGAACAAATAATGAGAGAATGAGATGGTTGAGTGAGAGCAGCAATAAAAAAGGAGGGGAAAAAGATGGATATCTTGATAAAGGAAGCCAATGTGAGGGTTAGAAAAAGACTGGGTGCTAGGGAAACCTCCAAGAATTCACAGGATGTCCCTGGCTAGGACTCCAACCAATAGTGGAGGGGGTGCCTAGACAGGACTTCCCCTAGAATCAAATGAATAAACATCCTAAGTGTCATTACAGAACCTACATGAATAGAAGTAGAGGCAGAAATCCATGGCTGAACACTGTGATAAGCTTCTGGCTCAGCTGAGATCAGGAGAGAAGAGTCTGTATGAGCAAGGGGATAGGGATTATGAAGAGAAGTCCCACAGAGATGGCTGGCTGGAGCTCTGGGGAGCTCACTGAATCAAGAACAGCCACTGCGGAACCATCAAGAAAAGGAGCTAGGCACTCCAAGGGTAGGCAATGGTTAATTGGCATGGGCTGTTAGTATTTTGTGCATGAAAAGAACTTGTATATGAGGTTTATTAAGTAGGGGGAGAGGAGAGAAGGAAGACAGCAGAGCAGGGAGGCAGAGAAGAAAGAAAGAAAGAAGAGAGTCTTCCACATGGTTGGGGATTTTAAAGCTCAGGCACGCCTAGGTAACAGGCTTTGGAGCGAGTCCTTGCAGGCGGGGGTGTGGCTATAAACCAGCAGTCTAGCCTTTGTATATATATGAAAAATATAACAAAGATTTGAACTTGGGGCCTTTGGAACCAGAGTCAGCATCTTTAACTAGCGAGTCATCTCACTACCTGCCTTGGAGGTGGGTTAAAATAGGTCTTTTGAAGTGATGTTATTGGCCATGGCGGCAGCGGTGGCAGCAGCGAGGCCAGCTCTGAAGAGGAAGAGAGCTCAGCAAGCAGGAGCCAGGACCCCATGTCTGTGCAGATGAATAGCCTTGTTTTTTTGCTCCACCATTTGTGTCTTTGCAATGGGGGAAAAGAGCAGCCTATGACCCATGGTGGCACAGAGAGTGGGAAGGCAGGGCTCTCAGGAGGGACCGTAGAGAAAGTTCCACAATATGATGTATTCTTTAAAAAAATTATTTTTTACATAAAAGTATTTTGACTGAATGTATGTCTGTATGAGAGTATTGAATTCCCTAGAACTGGACTTAGACAGTTGTGAGTTTCTAAATAGGTGCTCAGTTCTGTGGTTCTCTTTTAGATCCCTTTTTGAATTTTTTGGAGAAAAGATCTGTCTATATACCTACAGCCATCCTGGAACTTCCTCTCAGGTAATCAGGCTTAGCAGCAATCACATTCTCATAAAATGTTCTGTCATTTCTTTGTGTTTATAAGAACATGATAAAACAAGTATTCATTCCTCAGAATAAAGTAATATAACCCCAAAATAATAGATAACAATATAAATTTTTTATTTATAATAATTTTATTATTCAAATTATGTTTCTGTGTTCTTGGAATACAATATATTTCCAACTTGAAACAGAGAATATGGTAACTAAGGCATTTTCCTAACCTTACTCAAACACCATTGAAATAGTTCAATGGTAAAAATGTATGTGGACTGCAATGATTAATTTCATTTATTAGGTTCATGGGGATTTTTACCACTGTGAAATTTTTTGAGTCTGAAGGACAATGCAACATGGAAGGAATTTACCAGAATATATTCATTGGGTTTTTATCAAGTGTAATTTCTTTCAGAATTGTAAAGATGACTGTTCTGTGCAAAGTCTTTAATACAATGATTACATTCATAGGGTTTATCTCCAGTATGGGTTCTTTCTTTTATTGGAAGGACACTGTTACATGCAAAGTCTCTACTGCATTGGTTATATCCAAAGGGTTTCTCTCCTGTATGACATCTTTCATGACTCTGAAGATGACTTTTACGCGCAAATGCTTTATCACACTGATTACATTCATAAGGTTTCTCTCCAGTATGACATCTTTCATGCCTGTGAAGATTACTGTTACGTGCAAAAGCTTTACCACATTGATTGCATTCATAGGGTTTTGTTCCAGTATGAATTCTTTCATGACTGAGAAGATGACTCTTCCTTGCAAAGGCTTTTCCACATTGATTACATTCATAGGCTTTCTCTCCTGTATGACTTGCTTCATGAATGAGAAAATTCTCCAGTGCAAAGGATTTATCACTTTGATTGCATAGATAGGGTTTCTCTCCAGCATGTCTTCTTTCATGACTAAGAAGATTACTCTTCTGAGCAAAGGCTTTACCACATTGATTACACTGATAGGGTTTCTCTCCAGTATGAATTCTTTCATGACTGCGAAGATTACTTTTCTGTGCAAAAGCTTTACCACACAAATTACATTCATAGGGTTTCTCTCCAGTATGGATTCTTTCATGACTGCGCAGATCACTCTTTTGTGCAAAAGCTTTACCACACTGATTACAACCATAAGGTTTCTCTCCAGTATGACTTCTTTCATGATTGAGAAGATTGCACTTCTCTGCGAATGCTTTACCACATTGATTACATTCATAGGGTTTCTCTCCAGTATGAATTCTTTCATGAATGAGAAGCTTATACTTGTGTGCAAAAGCTTTACCACATTGATTACATTCATAAGGTTTCTCTCCACTATGACTTCTTTCATGCCTGTAAAGATGACTCTTCTGTATAAAGGCTTTTCCACATTGATTACATTCAAAAGGTTTCTCTCCAGTATGGATTCTTTTATGGATCTGAAGATAACTGGAACATGTAAAGGCTTTATCACATTGAGTACATTCATAGCGTTTCTCACCAGTAGGAATTCTTTTATATATTTGAAGGTAACCGGGATTTGTGAAGTCTTTATCACATTGGTAATATTCATACTTGTTCTCTCTAGTATGAATTCTATGTACTTCGTAAATACTATGATATGCAGAGAGTATATCACTCTGATTATATTCATAGAGTTTTCCTTCCCAATGAGTTCTTTGATATACTTCTAAAGAAGAATCATATGTAAAGGTTTTATCATGTTGATTATATTCATAAAGATATTCTTCATTAGCACTTGTTTTGTGTGTCTGAAGATAGCTGTAAGGACTAATGTCCTCAGTATACAGCTCATGTTTATCACTTTCTCTTCCCATATAAGCATTTTCATGTCTTTGAAAAGAACTGGAAGTACTCAGAGTTCTACAACCCTGATTACATGCATAACATTTTTTTGTACTATGATTCTCACTACATGTGCAAAGTGAAACAGTACAGACAGATGAATTTCCATATTCCTTGTACTCATAAGGCTTTTCTCCAATGTGACATTGTAAACTTGTATCACAGTCATCATATCTTCTCACAGTGGGAACTACAACATATCTTCTTATTATTCCAGGAGAAATGTAGGTATATTGCTTATTTTTATATCCCTTATGCTCACATGATTTGTATACACAGTGACAGATCATATACCTATTAAAGAAAGAATAACAAAAGTTTTTCATAATTACAGTCACATAGTCTAACATTTTATGCCTCAAACATGTGGTATATTGATTCAGGTTTCTAAATCCCTTGTCTCTCATAACGTGCACTTCACACTAAACTATAATAAGTTACTCCCTACAATCATATGAAGAACACTAGCTTTAAAATAGAAGATTTGCTTATAAAAGACTTTGGGCATATTCTAATCCCTTTATCAACTTGTACTCCTTATATAATGATTAACAGTTATACAACATGCCTCTTGTATGGTTATAATCCATTATGGTATTGTTTCCTTGTTTTTACTTAAAGAAATGCTTTTCAAACAGTCACCAGCTACAAGGTGTTGTGAGAATTTAATAACCACCAAACAGTTGTGTTAACTTACACTGTGGCTTTTCATTAAAAGTTCAGGGCACATTAACATTTCCTGCAGAGTACATACATATTAGCTTGCATGTGAAAATTACCTTCCATGTCTTCTAGAACCTTCACAATGTTCTTCAATATTATGGTCTTCCCATTTATAGCCTAAAATACAGTACCAGAAAATGTAAGTGACATATTACTAAATATTAGGCACAATTGAAATTACTATCATCCATGAATCTTTCTACAATGCCTGATTTATTTACTAGATTCTTCCTCTTTCACATTCAAAATCACAGAAGAGCAACAATCTCTAAGAAAGGCTTGTCCATTTAAGTTAAAAAGTGATAGAAATCCCACAATCTTACCTATAGAAGTGAGGTTCCAGTAGGTTTCCAGCATCACATCTTTGTAGAGACTCTTTTGGAAAGGATCCAGCAAAGCCCACTCTTCATGAGTGAAGATCACATGCACATCCTCATAGGTCACTGCATCCTAAAGTTCATATATGTACATAATAGAAATGTTTAGACTGACTGATTGTGTATATATACTTCACTGATAATATATCTACATAATTCAATATATAACATATACTGTTCAATATATACTGATAGGGATCATAAAATATTAAGTACAGTCACCAACACATTTTAAAAGGAAACAGAATAGAAAATAGGAAAATCATGCCTTCTATTTTTATGCCCATAAAATTGAGTAGGGCACTGCAGAAGAAATGCCTAGTAATATATACAGAGAGCCATATAAACTGATTAATGCTATTTAGTATATAGAAGAAAAACTATTAAAATTATTAACTTCAAGGATAGATAATATGGTGTGGTGATGGCAACCTTTAATCTGAAACCCCAGAAGGCAAAGACAGGTGATACTCTTTGATTTCCAAGCCAGCCTGGTATATGTCGAGATTTCTAGTAATACAGAGATACATAGTGAGACCCTATCTCAAACAAGCAAACAAAAAGCACTCAGAGGTTCACTAGAAATTCCTCCATATACTTAAAACATTCACTCAATGTCTATACTTCTCAATCATAAACTGGAATGACTTCTAGTAATCTATAAGGCTAATAATTCCAAGGGAAAAATGTATTTTAGTGAGTTACTAACTGAGAGATCAAAGAGCTCTCAAAAATATTAGTGAATCCTGATAGTAAAAAAAAAGACCAATATTCAACATGGAATATATAAAGATGTGCCCACAGATAAAATCACTGTTGTTTTTGAAGAGTTACTAAATCAGTTCTCAACACTCACTTGTGCCCTAAGAAACCTGATTCTTTCTGGTCTTTATGGGTATCAGGTATATAAAGTGTAAACAGGCATGTAAAAGGGCAAAACAGTTATACATAGCAAAATTAAAGTAATATCCTAATAAATCAAAAAGAATAAGGACCCGTAGTTGTACCTAGCATACAAGAATCCCTCATTTCAATTCCTGTTTCATAAAGGGGATATAAGAAGTAGGATGCCTAAAATCACAGCACCTAAGAAGTGGAGATAGCAAGATCAGAACCTGAAAGTCATTCTTGAGGACATGGAAGGTTTCAGGGCAGCCTGCACTGCAGACACCCTACCCTTAGAAACAAAAACACAAAAGGAATCACAAAAGAAAAGCATATGGGGCACACGTTACTAGCAGGCTATGAATGAAAGGACACAAAGCCGGAGTACATATCAATTTTATTCAGTTGACAGAAATGCTAACCTGGGTATGGAAACTGAACTCTGTCTTCTATACATTTCAAATGCACACTTTCCACTGAGTCATCTTCCCAACACCTAGAAACTGTTTATGCACAACAGTGCTTAAGTTTCTGACTATTATTAACAGCAAGATATATTTGTCTTAGAAGAAACTTTTAAAATGCCTCTTCAAAATCTATATCTAAAGAAAACAGGAATTTACTGTCCATAAGCCAGAAACTCTAGGATAAAATTAACAGCCTTTGTTTGTCAAGTAAAAACCTTCACATTCCCTTATAATTATGTATGGCTATGAAAATGAAATATTGAGGTTTAGGTTAAGGACTGCAGCCTGAAGAACAGAGGTCTCCTTAAAATTAAGCCTTTAGTAAAAGGGCTATTTCAGATAGGCATGGAGACCTGACAGCCCTGATCTCAGCAACTGGGATGTAGAAGCAGAAGAATCAGGACTTGGAGGACAGTCTTACCATATGAGGTCCTAAGTAAAGTAAGAAAACAAACAAACAAACAAGCAAAAAAGTCTCTGTAAGCCAAGTCCTAAATGATTAAAAAGGAAATCTGGGGAATATAGAGATATAGTGCTAATAAAACAATTGTAAGAATTATTTGTTTAATAATATGTATAGATGAATTGGCTTCATACATTAATCCCATCAGAATATTTAAGCATAATCCAAGATCAAAATGTATTCCTTTTCTGTATCTAGACAATTAAAAGCTTAGTATTGTATTTCTGTGATGTATTTGTGTGATATGTGTATCAGGTCATGAAAAAGAGTGCACAAGAGTGCCAGAGTGAGCAGTTGAAGATCAGAAAGAAGACAAAGTTCAGGAGACAATGTCTCCTTCCACCAAGGGATGTGACCATGCATGCTCTGTTAATTTTTTTTTTTAAACTTTATTTATTTACTTATTTATTTGCCTTGGTGTTTGCCTGGAACTGGAACTACAGACAGTTGTTAGCTGCCATGTGGGTGCTGGGAATCGAACCTGGGTCCTCTGGAAGAGCAGAGGGTGCTCTTAACCACTGAGCCATCTCTCCAGCCCCGCATGCTCTGTTAATTAAATCAAACCACAATACAGAGATATATGATAACTTCATGAAGAAGGGCAAAAATAAAGTGAAAGTCTCTAAATGTACTAACCTTGAATTTCAGCCTGTAGTTTTGCTTTGGGTTAACTGTTCTTGGTAACTGCGATATTCCCTCCCCCTTCATAACATGCTTTTGTTCTTAAAAGCTCATCCCGAAAAAGGCTGAGGCCTAAACTGGAATCCAAAACATCCAGTGTAGTAGTAGCAGGGCAGTTAATAAAGAATTTCTATCGGCATAAAGCCATGTCCTAACAGTCAGCCAAGATTTAAAAGAAAACTAAGTGAGCTTGAAATTGAAGACTTACTGAATTCTGGAGCTGACATATCTATAATTTCTCAAGAATAATGGAATCTCAACTAGCCTTTACAAGAAGTTTCAATTCAAGTTGCAGAAATTAGAACACTATTTCATGTAAAACAAAGTATGGAATGAACCAAATGTATAGAACCTGAAGGACAAAAAGGGACACTGAAGCTTTATGTGGCGAATGTAGCCATGAATTCATGGGGAAGAAATTTGCTTCAATAATGGGGAGCTCAAATTAGTATTTCTATATATACACAGACACAGCTTGTAAAGTGATAATTAAAATGCAATTTATTACTGAAAAATATATTTAGAAAGAATTATAAGGGAAAGTCACAGGTTATACAAGTTGTCCATAAAAAAGTGAGGATAGGAATTGGGCATCCAGATTTCAGTAAAGGCCACTGCCAGAATCATGACAGCTATGCCTTTAGTTTACTCATAACTAAAGCAGTGACCCTTAACTACAGAAAAATTTCAGGTGCTTGAGCAAATAGTGCAGAAACAGTGAGATGCTAAACACATTGAGGAAACTACAAATCCTTGAAATTCTCCTATATTTGTAATAAAAAAGAAATCCAGAAAATAGCAAATGTTAACTAATTTACTGTTATCTGTAAACAAAATAATTCAACTCAATGGTCCTTTACAACTTGGAATTCCTTTACATTCTTTATTGCCTAAAGCTTGACCTATAATAGTTGTTGAAAACATTGCTTCTTTACTATTGCATTGCAAGAACAAGATAGAAAAAATTTTCCTTTTATAGTTTCTGCTTATAATAATGCTCAGGTGGTAAAACAATATCATTGGATAACTCTTCCCCAGAGAATGTTAAATAATGAAACTTTATGTCAATATTTTGTAAATCAATCACTAGAAAGAATTTATAAACAACATCCTGTCTGTTATTTATCATTAAATGTATGATACCTTAATATTAATATCCTTGAAAAAGTGTTTACTAGGGTACAACAGATCTTGCCTCAATGGGGATTGCAAAATTACTCCTGAAAAATATTCAAAGAGGAGATTCTCTTAATTATTTAGGATTAAATTGAGTAAACAGAGAATTCAAGAGCAAAAGGTACAGATTTGAAGAGATCAATTGCAAACACTTAATGATGCTCAAAATTATTGAGAGATATTAATTGGTTGGGGCCTACCATTGGATTGTTTCCTCAACAATTAAGTAATTTATTTCAAATTTGCAAGGTGATTCACATTTAAATAGTCCAAGATATTTAACAGCTGAAACAGAACAGAATCTGACTCAAGTAGAACAAAAATGCAAAATGTCTATATGGATTGATTAGATCTCACAACTGAGACTTAAAAACTTCAAATTTGTTGTTATTTCTTTTCTTTGTTTTTTCTTTTACTTCAGAGTAGTACTACACTGTGAACATTCTTCAGTTGTGGGACATCTAGGTTGTTTCCTGGTTTGGGCTATTACAAATAATGCCGTTATGAACATAATTGAGCTAATACCCTTGGGGTAAGAATGTTCATCCTTGGGGTATACACCCAGAAGTGGTATTGCTGGACCATTGGGAAGATTGATTGCCAGTTTTCTGAGGAACCGCCATACTGATTTCCAGAGTGGCTGAACAAGTTTAACTCCCACCAACAATGGAGGAGTGTTTCCCTTGTTCTACATCTCCTCCTGCATAGGCTGTCATTTGTGTTTTTATCTTAGCCATTCTAACAGGTGTAAGACACTATCTCAAAGTTGTTTTGATTTGCATTTCTGATGGCTAAAAATATTGAGCAATTCTTTAAGTGTCTTTCAGCCATTTGTAATTCTTCTATTGAGAATTCTCTTTTTTAGCTCTGAGCCCCATCTTTTAATTGGATTATTTGGGGTTTTGCTTCTAATTTCTTGAATTCTCTATATATTTTAGAGAGCAGTCCTCTGTCAGATGTGAGGTTGTTGATCTTTTCCCAATCTGTAGGCTGTCATTTTCTTATTGATCATGTCATTTTCCTTACAGAAGCTTCTCAATGTAATGAGGTCTCATTTATTGATTGTTGTTTTTAGTGTCCGTGCTACTGGTGTTATATTTAGAAAGTGGTCACCTGTGCCAAAGATATTTCTCAATATCTTTTCCATCTTTTTTTTCCAAATTTTTCCAAATTTCTTTTCCATCAAATTCAGTGTAGCTGGGTTTACGCTGTGGTCTTTGACCCACTTGGATTTGAGTTTTATGCAGGGTAATAGATATGGATCTATTTGCATTCTACACACAACCATCCAGTTTTACCAGCACCATTTGTTGAAAATAGTATCTACTTTCCATTGTATATTTTTGGCCTCTTTGTAAAAAGTCAAGTATTCATAGGTCTGTGAATTAAGGCCAGAGTCTTCAATTTAACTCCATTAATCATGCAGGCAAAATGGATGGATTTGGAGAGTATCATCTTAAGTGAGATAACACAGGCCCAGAAAGATTGACATGGTATGTACTCACTCATAAGTAGATTTTACACATAAAACAAAGAATATCCAGTCTACAAGCCACAACCCCTGAACAGCTTGGAATCAGAAGCAACATAAGAAAGACATTCAGAGATCCCCCTGGGAGGAGGAAACATAGAAGATCTCCTGAGTAAATTGGGATTATAAAGGTGAGTGAGCAAGGAGAGGTGGGAACAAATCACAAGAGATGGTTGAGTGAGAGGAGCAACAGAGAGGAGAAAAAAAGAAATGATATATTGATAGAAGGAGCCTCTGTGGAGTTAGAAAGAAACCTGGTGCTAAGGAAACCCTCCAAGAACCTACAAGATGTCCCTGGCTAGGACTTCAAGCAATAGTGGAGAGGGTGCCTAAACAGGACTTCCCCTATAATCAAGTAAATGACCACCCTAATTGACACTATAGAACCTTTATCCAGCAATGGATAGAGGTGGAAGCAGAGATACATAGCTAAGCACCAGGTCAAGCTGTAAGTCCAGCTGAAGAGAGACAGAGGAGGAAGTATATGTGTTAGCATTCTGTGCGTGAAAAGAACTCGCCTGCATGCTGCAAAGGGAGTGATATTAGGTTTATTAGGGAGGGGGGGAAGAGGAGGAAGAGAGAGTAGAGAGCAGAGAGCAAGAGAAAAAGAGAAAGTCTTCCACGTGGTTGGAGATTTTAAAGGGTAGGCTCGTGCTTATGTCAGAGGCTTTGGAGCGAACTCCTGCAGGTCGGGGAGTGGCCACAGTAACAACCTAACAATACGAGCAAAAAAGTCAGGATCATGAGGAGGAAAGCCACAGAGATGGATGACTGGAGTTATTGGGAGCACACTGAATCTGAAGCAATCACCGAAGAAACTTCAGAGAAAGGAACTAAACCCTCCAAAGGTGGACAAGGGTCAAATGGTGTGGGCAGTTTGTGGAGCCTCTTGCAGGAGGATCAGAGTATGTTCCTGGTTCATAAACTGACATCTTGGAGCCCATTCCCTACAGAGGAACACCAAACCCAGTGTTAATACTGGGATGAGGGACTCGGACCTAACTCAACTGAATATCCCAGACTGAATTGACTCCTTGTCCTCCCTAGAGAATGGAGGGGGATGGGGTGGGGGGGGCTGAGAGAGGACTGGGAGGGACTGGAAGAGGGGGAAGGGGAGCAGTGGGATATATTAAAAAAAGCTTTATAAATAAATTTCTAAAAACTGTATTTTGGTAATTTTACCTTCTACCTATTCCCCTACTGGGCTTATTATGTGAAAGAAAGATATTTTAGAATAAATATTTTTAGTCCATAAACACAGTAAAAAGTTGAAAACCTATGTAGAATATGTTTCTGAATTAATTATAAAAGGAAAAACAAGACTTCATCATTTGTTAGCAATGAAGCCAGCTGAGATTGTACTATTGAGATTGAGACTGTAATACTGTCAAAATTATGCACTTGGGAGTAATTTTAATAAATGGCAGAGAGCATGTAGCATTTAGAAGAAATGAACAATACCCCAAAAGTAAAAGACTTCATTTAAAAAAAAAAACTGAATAGATACTTCCAAATATAGTAAAAAGAACACTATTTCTGAAGCTCTTATGTCCTATACTGATGCAAATAGATTAAGAATGACTGGTTTTAAAGTAGAAAACATAGGTAATTCAAAGTCCATATGCTTCAGTTTAAAAATCATCTATATGCCATTCTGATGGTTTTATTAGACTTTAATGAATCTCTTCACATAATTGCTGATTCTCAATATACAGGAGTTGTATTGCATATGAAAACTGCTGAAATTATTCATGAAATTCATAATTAACTTTATTATTTGTAAAACCACAACAGACAATCTGAGAAAGAAATTGCCCACTTTATGTTACCAGTATTGGGTCTCATACTTGATTACCTGGGCCATTAGCAAAAGAAAATGCACAAAAACAATTGACTATTAATAGGAAAGGTATTGGAAACTTCAGAATGTCATAAAAAAAACACCATCTTCATATTAAAGGCTTAAAGAAAAAATTTTTGTAACCTGGCAGGAAGATAAAAAATTATTTTTTAAAAAAGTCCTAATTGTTCTTTGTATAATCAAATTCTTTACCTGAAGGAAGCAATCCTAAAGGCATTCAAAAAATAAAATTCAATGAATGGAGGTACCTCATTCATCAGAATTTGGAAAATTAAAATACATGCATCATACTATTAATAAATACTTTGCATTTCAGTGAGCATCTGCCTTCAGTTCTGAAAAGGCTGATTTTATAATTATACATTTATTAGAGACAATGGCTCCAATGGGTAAGCTGATACAAATTAAAACTGATAATTATCCTGCTATGGTTTCATTAAAAAGGAACAAATGTTTTCCTGTTATAACATAAAACACATTAAAGGAATATCAAATCCTACAGGACAAGCAATTGTTGAAAGATGTGTCCAAACTCTAAAAAGAGATGCTTCTAAAACAAAAGGGAGCTATGAGAATTTCCAGAGATAGATTACATAATGCTTTATTAACTTTAGATCTTTAAAATGCTAATGAAACAGGGACAACAGCTGCTGAAAGGCAGAGAAAAAAAAAAAAAAAAAACTACTAAATTGATTTAGCCTGTGTTCTACAAGGGTGCTGTGACAGCAGAATGGAAAATGGAGACCGTGTTACAATGGGATCAAGGTTAGGCTTACGTTTCTGCAGGAGAGGAGAAGTTGTGGATACCATCAAAGAGCAAGAGAAGTCTCTTGGATGCCTTTGCTGATGATCTGAATTTCACATCACAGTAGCAGAGGGATGTCCCTGAAATCTGGCTTCTTCCTTACTAGGGGTTAGAACTAAAGCCTTGAGAAACACATGTGAGTTCAATCTCCATCCCTGTTCCTCACCCTTTCTGGTCTCTTTGATTTGAATATGGTGGAACCTTAGTAGACTCTACATGCCAAGCCTACTTAGGTCAGACTTTTCTTCTGGAAACCTTGGTAACAACACCTGAACAGTAGTCTCTAGCTGGGTTAATTCCTAGCAGTAAGACTCTTTGCCTTGGGTAACATCTGAGCCTTTCCCAAAACAATAGAGAGAGGGAGAAGGGGAGGGGAAAGAGGGTGAGGGGGGAGAGGGGGAGGGGGGAGAGGGAGTTAAACAAAGATAAATAAAAAAAAGAAATAAAAAATATAAAAACCAGTTGGCAAAGAGTGGGACCTTTTCCTACCTGGACTCCATGTAACAAATGCATAAGAAAAGCCTGGGATGGAGCAGAAATGCTGGCTATTATGTAATGAGCCGGGAGAATGGCTCACAAGGAAAAGCACACTGACTGTGCAAAGCATAACTAGAGTTCAGCACTGTATCCACTGAGTGGATCTGGCCCAGACCCTGTGTCCTATCTCCCTGAGATGGCTATTCTTGGTTGTTCACTTGATTACATTGGGAATGAACTAAAATACAGAATGGAGGCACAACTGTGAAGTGTTTTTACTTGATATGAAGTAGAAAGATTCGCTCATAGTTTGAGTCTGTGAGGTAGGAATATATGTGCCTTTAGCCTGCATCCTGAAGCCAGATGATGCGTCATTGTTCTAGACACGTTCAGAAGCCTTAGCTCTCCGTCCTCTCCCTTCACCTTCATGTCAACGCCCTTTCTGCACTGGCATTGGAGCATCCGTCTTCCAGAGTGAAGGCTTTACTGAAGAACCAGCAGAGACACAGACACTTGTGGACTGAGCAACTTCTGGTCCTTGGAATTTCCAATCACAACCAGCCATTGCTGGATTAGTTGTACTGCTGGCTAAAAGTCATTCCCATAAATCCCTTTTCTCTGTGTGTGTGTGCATATATGTGTGTGTACATATGTGTGTATAATAATTTTATAAGTTTTGTTACTCGGAAGAATGGAAACTAACAGACTTGATATTAGAATACTTTAATAGACTAAGCATATGGTGCTCAAACAGCTCCTCTGTTTGAAACTGCAAGACTTAAAGCCAACCACAATACTAGTGTTACTTTACAATCATTTGTTTCTCTCCTGACATCTGCACAAAAACAAATTCAGCATTTTATCTCATAGCTCATATTTTTGTTCATTCTAATTTGCCAGGTCCATTAACATCTGCCAATGCCCAAGCCAAAGGACTGGCTTCTTCTTTACCTATAGTTCTTTCTTTTCAGGCTACTCAAAAATCTCACAAAGTTTTTCAACAAAATGCAAAATCATTACAAGTACAATTCTCTTTGCCTTGTCTTGTGTGCAAGCTCAGCAAATTCTGGGGACTTGTTCTTGTTCTGTGTCACCTGTCGGCAGAATTAATTCTGGAGGTTAAAATCCAACACTATTTGCCAGACAGATATTACTCTTATATCAGAATTTAACCATTTAAAATATGTTCACCTAACAGTTGGTAGCTATTCAAATATGACTGTTGCTTCTGCTCAGACAATCAAAATTACCTCAAATACCATTATTCATTTGTTATATACCTTCACCTTTTTAGAGTGACCACAACAAATAACAACTGATAGTGTCCCTTCTGATACCACCAAATGCTTTAGAAAAACTGTCAGTGTGTGGAATATTAATCACAGTCCTGGAATCCCTTACAATCCATAAGGACAAATACTATTAACTACTTAAACAAGAAATATATAACATAAAAGGGGGCTATGATTCATCCAACCAGAACAAATCTTAGATACTACCAGACCAATGAAACGTCTAAAGACAGTCAAGAAACCCATAAAGAAGAGACACTCTTGAAGGAACAGTGAGCTATTCACTTGGAGAGACATCAAAACCCCCTAACCAATTAAGCTAAAATTTTGGTGAAACAGCAAGTATATAACACGACTGATCCAAAAATGATGTTTTTATGTCTATGAACTGTGTTACATGTTAGCTCTCACATACCCAATGTAGAATCTAAATGCCATTTGTTGGGGAGATAAAAAGAACAGCCATAATATGAGCCAGTTTGAAGTTTTGCCATGCTAAGTATTGTTTTTATCCTTTAGTTTTGTATTGGTAAAGGTGGTGTACAAATATTTAGACACATGAATGAAGAATATTTTGGTTGTACTAATCTAACTTGTGGTAATATATTGTATATTTAATGAAAATACTCTGAAATATCAGAGGACAGAGCCAAGCCATAAAGGTCAGGAAGTGGTACTCATTCCTTTAATCCCACCACTAGAGAAGCAGAGATCAGTCTAGATGGGGAGGGTGGCACATGACTTTAATATCAGTACTTGAGAAATACATTCCTTTAGTTCTAAAAAAGTTGAACCAGGAAGAGAGATATCAGGGTGGAGAAAGCTAAGAAAGGAGTTCACTTCCCTTTGGGGCTGAGACCACAAGTCTCTCTTCATATCTCATCAATGGAGGAAAGGAAATTAAATGCCTGCACTCTATCCAGAAAGCTGAGAGATTTTCATAATGACCTAGTGACTGCTTTGCCATCTGTAAGGGACACACTTCATCTTAATTCCCCAGAATGATTATTCCAGACTATTCTCTCTATATGCCATTACCATATTGGTCAGAGACCACAATTGAGTCTAGGCCTGTTTGCAAATAGAACCAAACCTCGTAGTGACATAGACTTTGTAAAAGAATTTCTATGTAGTCATATCTTAACCTTTATTGTCCACTGAAACTAAAATGATTATGGGAATTACTGTTGCCTGGAGACCTTTCTCAAAATTCTATTGTGTATAATAGGCCTGTAATCAGCGCCCTGATATGAGGTCAACAAACTCTGACGCATACTGACAAAATTAATTTGCACTGGGCTTAATACTTATCTTCTGGTTCACTTCCCTGTCTGACACCTGTATGCTCTGATATAGGACTATGCCAGAAGTAGCAACTGTTTCAGTAGCAGCTGTAATTTCCAGCACAAAGGCAATAAGTACTCACACTGTTCGTTTAGACCTTTCTTTCATTTGATCCAATATATAATGAATGATAGACATTGAGAAAGATTCTTCCCAGGCTTGATCTATCTCTACAGGCATCCAAAAACCAATCTTGGCTCAAGTACAAAAATGTTCTGGAATCTCAAAGTAATAGGAGCAATAACATTTAAACATGTATATAATGAAAAGACAGAAAAAGACATATATCCTTTAGATTGATTCAAAGTAGTTTTCTCAAGCATAAACACATAGGGAGGGTGATCACTGGCTTTAATAGTATGAGCTCCATTTTTTTGTACAACAGGACAGAGTATCATTGTTAGAAGTATATTCCATATATTCCCCTTCCAATTCTAAATGTTATCCAAAGCTGATATTAGTTTCCATAGACGTTCTGGAATAGCTCCCTGACTCTATGTGAGGGGAGGGAGGGGACTTCCCAGACCCAGGTCACACTAACCCCTCAGAATCATTATTATGAATGGTGATGAAATTATTACTGAACTCCATTTGAATTCTTTGCTTTCCCATTTAGTGTGAGCAGAAATTAAATGAGTTCAATCTATAATAATACAATAGAAATTATTAACAAGAACTTGCACCTATGGTTCCCTACATTGTTACCAATGTATCTATTCAATTAAAGCTGAGACAACAGGTATTACAAGGGAGAAAATGAGGTGGAATGAAATGGTTGTTAACGTCTGAGATCAGATGAGATCAGGCACATTCAGTGTGGTATGGCCGTAAGGGGAGGAGATAAAGTGATGTGGAGAAGAGAGAGTGACTGGAAGGGGCGGGAGGGGGAATGGAGTTTGAACAAGGGTGTACATGGATAAAAAATATGACTTTGTTCATAATGAAAAATGGTTATTAAAATATTTCCTTTAAACCACTTAGCTACTATAATGAACATGTTCCTTCCATCATAAATAATAAATAATTATCCCTTGATATGACTTTCACACAATAAATTTCACACTGAATACAGATAGAAAGTGCTTCCATACCTATATCATAAGAAGAAATGAAATTTAAGCTCTCTTCATTGAGGAACAAAGGACATCTACTGTCATAGGGTCCTGGAATCCAATTAAAGTCTTTGGTATAACTTGGAATATTGGGATCCCACCCATGCAGCTCTGGCTTTAAGGGAGGCTTTACAATAGAAGCCCCAGAAGAAAAACTCTGCTTTACTTACCTGAGCAGTGGTGACCACTGACAGAGATAGGAACAAAGATGCAGGTGATTTATTGTCCTCCACATGATAAACCATCACTGCTCCTTCATTGCCTAAAGTTTTCAGCTTCCCCCAGGTAGGAAAGATACAATTCATTGTGGAAGGGAATGGTTTGGTAATTGTTTTGGGAGTCTGATCCAATGTCTGGTGAGCCATCTGTTCAGTAGGCAAGTGGGGGTAAAGCCATGGTCACATGCTCATCTCTCATTTTCAGCAGTCTTTCTAACATCTAATCATCACCTATATCTGTGGAAATAAAGATGCCCTTGCCCCATTTATAACATTTTTTTCCATTGTAGAGATTGTTCCCTTTATATCAAACACAGTATATATAGTACATTACCCTCAGAATTTTCTCCAATAGTGGATTGACAATGGATTTCAGCAGGTAGAAGATGATTATCATTACAATTCAAAAGAGTTAAAGTAGGTATTGAGTAGAATAGAACGTTGGTAGAATTAAGGTCTGATTTACCCCTTTTAGTTTAATTAGCATGCTTTAATGTTTGCTTAGATCTATCAATGATGGCCTGTGCTTAAGGAATAGAAGGGATATCAGTAATATACTTGATATTTCAACATACTAAAAAATTCTTGATTTTTTTTTGTAACACATAAGCTGGAACATTATATACCTAATTTGTTAAAATACCTATGATAGTGAAAGCTTTTCAGAAAATGTAATATAACTGATAAAGCATTTTTATTACTTAATGCAGAGGCCAAATGAAATGTTGAAAATGTATCAATACTATGCTCCCCACTTTCCTCACAGTTCTCTGAGCAGATGACAGGTAAACACACACAGGAACACAAGAGCCTCCTAGAGTCCCTGGACCTTGTAGACAAAGGATGGTAGACTTACCTATAAGTGCCCTCCCCATTCTGAATGTTGGCTAGCCTAGTGAATCTGCCAGGATGCTGATTGGCTAGTAAGGTCTGAGTGACAGGAGCATCTCCCTCAGGAACAGAGTGCTATAAAGAGATATAGTACAGTAGACTCAAGCCCTGGCTTCCACCTCAGGAATTGAACTGTCCCAGCTATGCAGAGATTTGCATTGCAGTAATACTTGTGCCTGGCTTACAGAACTTGACCCAACAGTCTTCCTGCACTCAGCAGGCATCTCCCCTTTCTCAGCCTGAGCACAGGGTCTCTAGCATATGCAGACCATTACTCAATGTGCAGTGGAGTGATTCCTCTGCCTCAGACCTGAAAGGTAACCCTGTCAATCCAGGTCAATTGATATTTGCCAGGAATCAGAAACTCTAAGAAGGCTCACCTATTTTCTCACACATCTCTCAGATATATATTGGTAATCAAATCAGTAATACTTTCCCAACCTTCTGCAGTGTCACTGACTTATGATGCCAGCATTTGGGAGAATGAACCAAGGTAGCAATAGGTTAAAAACACCTTGGTCTATGACACCAAAGACCAACAATTAGGTTTGCAAAAGGGAAGGTGACTAACGTGAGAATGTGAAATGAAATATAAAATATAGGAAGTTTGGGATCAGCATGTCTTATATAAGCTGATAGCTCATGCTCAACTTCTTCAGATATATAGCTCTGATGTGCTATTGTAGGTAGAGAATGAGACAGTCGGCAGAAAGATAATTTAGCAATGTTGGAAAAAAGCAACACTGGATACCTCAGACTGAGCTCACAGTGGCCATGAAGAGCCTGCTTCCCTTGACTCCTTCATGATGCTCACTCAAGCACTGGACCAGACCTTCCCAAGTCTGTCCTTGGGCAGGACACAAAAGTAGTGTTCCACTGGTGCTTTCATTATGGCATCTGAGAAAACCTTAAATAGGCCAGACTCCCAAAAGACCCAACTTCAACCTACGTAAACAAAAACACATATGAAAATGGAAAATTTTGGATTAATGCCTAGAAAATGAGGCTTAGAAAAAAATACTAGTAGAGAGTGAAGGGGGAATCTATATAATAGGGAGTAAAAATATTAATCAAAATATGTGATTTTTAAAACTGTAATTGATATATCTTTAGTTACATTAACTTTTAAAAAAGACAGATCCAAATTGTTAATTTCCTACATGAATTTAGAGCTGGGATGGTGGTGCAAGACTGGAATCCAATTACATGGAATGCTGAGGCAGGAATGTCACAAGTGTAAGGCCTGATGTGACTATAAACAAAGTTGACAAAAGAACCTTGGGCAACTTAACCTGATCCTGCCTCAGAATAACTTTTTGTTTATAACTCAGTGGAGAGATGCTCACCAAATATGGGAGAGTTCTAGAATTAGTACCCAGTATTCTCTACCCCTAGAATGAAAATAGAGCATCTACAACCAATATATAACCAGCTTTGAAGATTTTCTCCTAGAGTTCTGTAGTGATATATGAAATCTGGCAGATGGATATATTTCATTTTACAGAATTTGGAAAATTAAGATATGTACATCATACAATAGATATGTTTTCAGGATTTCAATGGGCAACTGCTTTGAGCTCAGAAAAGGCTGATTCTGTAATCATACATTTGCTAGAAGTTATGACCATCATGAGAATAACTGTAAAGGTTAAGACAGATAAAGCTCCAGCATATGTCTCTAGTAAAATGAAACAATTTTTTGTTTATTATAATATAAAGCATATATACCAAGAATATCACATAATCCTACAGGGCAAGCAATCATAGAGAAATCAAATCAAACCCTAAAGGAGATGCTAAATAAACAGAAAGGAGTAACAAAGACCCCTAGAAACAGACTACATAATGTTTCATTAACTTTGAATTTTCTCAATGCTAATGAGAAAGGAACAGCAGCTGTTGAATGGCATTGGACTATAGAAAAAATGGCTGGGCTAAATCAGCCTGTCTATTTCAAAGATGTGCTGACCACAGAATGGAAGCCAGGCTATGTGCTACGTTCGGGAAGAAGGTTTGCTTTTGTTTCCACAGGTGAAGAAAAATTGTGGGTACCATCAAAATTAATAAAAACTCAATTGGAACCAGAGAAATTTCATGAAAATAAGAATTGATGGCTCATCTACCCATACTACTACAATTCTTACAAGTTGTAAGAAAACACAAAGGATTGGGGCAGGTTTTGTTTGTATCTTTACAGAAAGCCAGAAATACCCATCTTCAGGAAGTTAAAAGACCTTGGACATCTAGACACATACAACAAAAGGGAAGCTATCCAGAAAAATTCAGAATCAAAAGAATATTACACCTATTGGTGCCAATATACTCTATGTGGTAAATCTTTCTTCTTAACCTCTGTCTTTAATTACAAGATAAGTTGAAGTCCCAGTTAAATTATAAATTAAAGCTGGCTTTGGAGTTGGAGTGTGGCTTTCTCCTTCTCTAAACCCAAGCATACTTATTGAAGGAAACAGGCAAAATCTCTGTATCATGTCAGAAGAGCCACCTAATATGGAACAGAAGAATGACTAAAAAGAAGGGACAGTTTTATTATCACTAATCCTATTCTGAATAAAAATGTTTGCATTTAGCTTTCTGTATATTGTGTTAGGTTTTAGTCTTTTATCAGTTTTCTGCAGTGATCCATGACAATGCCTAATTGTGAACTAGAAGTATCCAAAGGAAGATGGGGCCCCACAACAAGGATATCACATGTACTATGACAAAGGCACCAGGCTGAGAAACACCAACCAAAGATCAGATTTGGACTGCAAACTGCTTAGGAGATTTTCAAGGTGGCTAGCTGAGATTAACCAGGTTCACAGACTAATCTAGCCAGGATCTGAGATAAGCCATGCACTTTCCTGTTATGAAGAGACTGGATAACAAATGATACAGCTACACATTTCAGGACTTGACAATCAGTAACACTTTTCAGGATCCCCTCAAGATACCGTCACACCCCAGACAGCAGGAAGTAAATTTAAGAACACGGCACCACATTTCCAAGAGGTGGGGTGGGTAATTTTTGGTCTTTTAATGGGTTATGGATGACTGTTATTGTTTCAGGTCATTGGTTAAAAATTGTTATTGGTTATGGTTAGAAAAAAGCTAAACAAGAGAGATTAGACTTAGTGTTCTTGTTTTAAAAAAAGTGAAAAAAAAAAGGGCTACAGATATAGGAAATAAGGGTAGATTAATGAATCTACTTAAGAAAGAGAAATTACTAGCTTTAAATATTTTACATTGGAATTGATTTTTTGTAAATTGTATATAAATTGTGTATATTTATATAAGATTGAGATCAATTTTGTCACTGTGCATATATTCCTGTTTGTTCAAGGTATTATATAATTGCTAGTCCAGGAAAGTTATTATTACCAATTAATTAGGTTATAAAGAAATGTAAGTTAGTAATTAGACATTACAATCAAACTTACAGTCATATTAGATATATTTTCAAGATCAGACATATTTTAGATGGATAGGTCTTCTTCAAGCACTTCAGAGATCCATAGAACATGGCATTTAAGAAATCTCAAAAACATAGGTTATTATTTTTTTTGACAATGGGACATCTGCTCCTGGCAGCACCAATCCACTTCAGAGAAGATTATGAACATCAAGGAAACTCCTCCATATGAGCTGACCTTCTTTGTGACAAAAGTTAGCCACTGGGCAAGAAAGTATTCTTGCCTTGACTGCTGACAATATGATATTCAAAATGAACAAACAGGAGAAATGCACAAAAGAATTGCTGAACCTTGCCAAAACAAGGTAGAAGGGACTTTGGGAATATCCTGCTTCCCAGAGAAGTCTGTCAGACATGCTAGGCCTGTAGGCCGAAGATGCATGCTTCAACAACACAGAAGAACTTTGGGTGACTGTCCAGGCAGCTAGCTGTTTCACTTCTTAAATTTTTGGAAGCTGTGATTTGCTTAATATTATTTTCTTCTTGGGTCTCTGGGGAATTTGAACATGAGATAGTTAATAGTTATAGTTATCTAGTGACAGTTCTAGAAAAAAAAGTTAAAGTAAGTTTAAGAGACATCAAAATATAGTTTTTAGTTAGTAATACAAGTTAGATACAAAGTTGATTATCCTTTAGGCTCACCAAAATAGGATAAATACTAGAATACTTTCTTTGAATCTGTCAATTGTTAATGAACTGGACATTCCTTATGTAATTATTGTTTGTATATTATTGCATATGATTATTGTATATGGTCTTTCCTATGTTAGTTATAACTTTCTTTTTTATTTTTGACACAAAAGGGGATATGTGGATATATATTACACATTTAATAAAAACTGAATATTCGGGAGAATTGACTGTGGTCCCCCGATATTTGGCTCTGAGTCTCATTCGTGATACTACAAATGGCAATCCTATCAAACACAACCTACAGATTTAATACAACTGGGGTCAAAACCTCAACAAAATTATTTTTTTAATGAAAATCTTATTTTTTATTAAACATTTTAGTTTTTTCTTTAAAGATACAAATCAGTTTGTCACATTGATCTTGGAAAAGAAAAGAAATGATTTCTTTAAAATTTATGAGTGTTTTCAGTGGTGGAGAGGATGCAACTTGAATTTTCTCCCCTTTTTTTCTGTTTAAAACTATATCAAGTTTTTCTATTGTAGTATTAGTTAAAAATGGTAATTGTAGCTCTGCACCCATCAGAGTTTCATTCTGAGGGAGGTAACACAGGCCTAGAAAGATAGAGATGGTATGTACTCACTCATAAATGAATTCTAAACATAAAGTAAAGCATATCCAGGCTGTAAACCACACCCCCAAACAGCTAGGAAACAGGAGAAACTTAAAAGAGACATTCAGGGATCCCCTTTGGAAGGAAAAATAGGGAAGATCTCCTGAGTAAATTGGGATCATAACAGAAACAAGCAAAGGAAGGTGGGAACAAATCATGAGAGAAGGAGATGGTTGAGTGAGAGGAGCAACAGAGAGAGAACAAAGAAATGGGTATCTTGATAGAGGGAGCCACTGTAAGGTTAGAAAAAAACCTGGTGCTAAGGAAACCTCCAAGAACCCATAGGTGTCCCTGGCTAGGACTCTAAGCAATAGTGAAGAGGGTGCCTAAACAGGACTTGCCTTACAATCAAATGAATGACCACCCTAACTGTCATTATAGAGACTTCATCCAACAATGAATAGAGGCAGAAGCAGAGATTCATAGCTCAGCACCAGGGTAAGCTCCTGGTCCAGCTGAAGAGAAAGAGGGAAGAGAGTATATGAGAAAAGGAATCAAAATCATGAGGAGACTCACAGAGACAGCTGATCCAAGCTATTGGGAGCTCTCTGACTCTGAAATAATTGCTAAGGAGCCATCACAGGAAAAAACTAAACCCTCCAAAGGTAGATACCTGTCGGATAGCATGGGAAGTTTGTGCGGCCTCTTGCAGTAGAATCAGAGTTTATTCCTGGTGCATGAACTGACATCTTGTTCCCTACAGAGGACACCTAACCCAGCCTTAATGCTGGGATGAGGACTTCAGACCTACCTCAACTGGATATGCCAGACTAAACTGACCCCCCTTGGGGCTCCTGGCCCTCCTTGGGGAATGGATGGGGGATGGGCTGGGGAGGCTGGGGGAGGATGGGGAGTAGGGAAGGAAGGAAAGGACAGCAGGAGGAGATATGGAAAAAAAACGTTAACTGTGAAGTGATGTATAAAATAAAATATGGTTTTTAATTTCTTAATGTTCTCCTTAATAAAGTAATACACCAACCACTAAGACATCCTTTCAATGGGCATTGCTGATTGCTAAGCCCTTGATGACAAGCCAATCTAAGCCTCACAGGAGGAGAAAACAGGAAGGGGAGGGGCTGTGAGGAAAACAGCTTAGTGTAGGGAAACAAACAGCAGGTGCGATGTACTTTGAATTAAAGAGCATCTTAACTGACAGGTTAAGTTCCTAGAAGTCGTCATTTACAGTGCTCTCTCTATTTTTTAATTAAAAACACAAAACACCAGTATTTGTAAGTACACAATGTGTATATTTGTAATATAAAATATTTTATGTACAGACATTGAAAGGACAATTCTCAACCTCAAACGGGGACAAAAGACAGGATAGCTAATGTATTTCTAAACAATAAAAGAACTGCTGGAGTTTAAACCGTTCCAGATTGCATGTAGAATTAGAGGAACAGTAATGAAAACTGCATTGTGTTGGCATAAAAATAAACAAATCGGATGATGAAATCAAACTGAAATAAAAGTGAAGACCCACACACCAACCCACACTCTATGGATATCTGGTTTTTGATGAAGAAGCAGAAATACACCATGGAAAACAAACAGCATTTTCAACAAATAGTGCTGGTCAAACTGGATGTCTGTATGTAGAAGAATGCAAATAGGTCTATACTCATCATCCTGCACAGAACTCAACTCCACAATTATAGGAGACTCTATGACCATGTCCTTTGTAAAATGTTAGGTGCTGAGTGCTATATGCTCACACACAAGTTACAGCCAAATGTTCAGTGTCTCAGTCCTCTTACCTGACTGAAGTAAGACATCCAGGGTTGCACTTACCAACATGAGAGAGTTGCCCAGTTGGAAATTTCAGTGACTCACCTAACCTCCCCAAGCTGTACACCTACTACTTTGGTTCTTCTTCATTCACATGCTATAAATTAATATATACTGGGAAAGCACACGAAAAGGCACTCACTTTGTCGAATCAGATCCTTCTTTATGACAGAGAAACCTACAGGTCAAAGACTTAAACCACCTCTAATTGAGCCATTTCCTAGCCTGTTTCCCAGCAATGAACACAATAAACTATCCCTTCTATTCTGGTCTCAATGGAGAAGATATGTTCAACACAAATACTTTTCCAATTAGTGTAACGGACAGCCCATTCTGTGACTCAAATGGGTAATTTTAGAATTGTGTGATGCTACAAACCTGTAATCAAGAATTGAAGAGGTTGAGTCAGGAGGACAGCAGGCAAAAAAAGTCAATACAACAAACCTTATATCGATATATTTTGCTGAAAGCTACAAGGTACAATTGTTCTGGAACTAATGTGCTTAGTTCCAATGACCAATCATGCCACACACTTAGAGATTAAGAAAAATCTCTTCAATAATTATGACTCAGCAACTCCAGCAAAATACAAAGAGGAGTAAAAATGAAACAAATTTGCTAACTCATGCATACCATGGGCTTATGCATTCCGCACCTGCTGTCCGCCTGGAGAAATCTGCTTATGGCTTTCCTGCTAGCACGCCTTGCTCAGTTTGCTCCTTATACAACTTCCAGTCACCTGCCCAGGGTGGTACCAGCCACAGTAGAAGGGACCGATTACATCAACTACTAATCAAGAAAGCACCCCAAAGCTTTGCCTGCTCACCAGTGTGACTCTCGCTCGTGCCAAGCTGACCAAATCTAACCAGCTCACCCACTGAGTCATCAACCTCAAAGACAGACTGATAAGAAAACCTCAACTCTCTTCACACTTGCTTTTCAGCATATACTTGCACATGCTCACACATAGTTTTGAAAATCTGTCACGTTTAAGATCCAAGAGATGGCCCAGCAGCTACCACCACTTAATGCTCTTGTGGAGGTCCTGGGTTGTTCCTAGCACTAACATGGTGGCACACAATCATCCCTAGATGCTGATGCAGGGGACCGGATGCCTCTTTCTGTCTTCTGTGGGCACCAGACACACATGCATGAACATACATATAAGCAAGCAAAACAGTCACACATATAAAATAAAATAATATAGAAGGATTAGGAACACAGTCTCATATATGTCATCAGAGATTAAAAAAAAGCCAGAAATACACAGAAATGTGACAAATATCTGTAAATAAAACCTTAACTATGTAATTAATGAAATGAAGAATTTGGCTCAAAAAAGAGACATTCAATGATTGTCGACAGGAAGCCTAAAATAAGTTCAGTACAGACTTCAAACTATAGACTCTGCAAAAATCAAATAAAAAGTCTAACAATTTTCCTTATTAACAACAGAAAATGATGACAAAAAAGTCACCATGAATGAAAAAATAACACAAGATTAGGTAAACAGCACACACAGTGACATCACCTGACTTTAAAACTTAGCACACAACTGCAATACGATTGTACTGCCTGGGAAACAATACAGGGATCAAAACCTTGGAAAGAAAATCACAATTAAACAGTGTCGATTTGAACACGAGTCCAGGATACCCGGTAAGTCTGGACTTCCTAACACACGATTGGTCCACCATGCCATTTACATGCAAAAGTGTTAATGACACTGACATTACGCCCTGGACAGAATTAACTGCAGATGGATCCTTCACCTCAATGTCAGTACCAAGTGCAGAACTTCTAGACACTAGAGAAAATAGAGTTCTGTCACTTAGCAAACCTGCCTTTCAAGGCGATGGTGATAAGGGCGCATGCGCGCACGCTGCACGGTGTGGTCACAATAAGGAGCTATCCATGCACAGAGCCCACAGCCTGCTCTTTGCAGCCCTGGCCGCAATCCGCAGATGGAGGAGGCAGGACCCGGGAGCAGAAAGGACAGCATGGACCTCATGGGGCGCGGGTCTGGCCGCCGGTCCTCACAGCCCCGGGGACCCCACACCGGCTCCCCGGCTCCTCCCCGCGTGGGGACGGCGGCCCCTCGCTCACCATGGCCGGTTCCGAGCTCGTCCCTCTTCCCGTTGGGCCCCCGGCAGCCGGTCAAAGCGCAGCACCCGGAACAAGAGCTTCTCCCCGAGCCTGGAGCAGCAGAGCTTGCAGGATGGCGGACCGGAAGTGCCCTCCCTTGTTCATGCTGACAGTCCGATTGAGAGGACTGATTGGTTACTGCACCCAGAGTGACTCTTTTAGGGCTGACTGTTAGGAGACATGGCACAGTGTTCCCCAGCCCTGGCTTCCATCCCAGGCACAGAACTGTCCCAAGACCTGCAGAGATTCTCAGAGCAGTAGAACATGAATCTGAACTAAAAAGTCGTTTCTGCACTTTTCCTGTAGGTCTCCATAAAAGGCTGCGGGGCTTATTTAACATACACCAGCGCCAGCGGACACAGGCTGTCATGTTCTCACTGCCTCCCTCAGGCCCTACCTGACGCCCCGCCCCTACTCAGAACTTCTCCTGCCCAGGGACGAAGTGAATTTGCTGAAGGAGTCAAGGGGACCGGGCTCTTCAGCCTGAGAGGCTGCTGTCAGGTCTTATGCCCACTGTGAACTCTGTCTGAGGTGTCCTGACTTTCTCTTGACAATATAGCCTAATTAGCTTTCTGCTGTTCTGCTCCTACAACCTCTCCGCCGCCCCCATCTACTCATTCCTTCCCGACTGCTCTGTCTGGTTCTCTCCTCTTCCTTTCCTCATCTCCCATGGCTCAGGTTCAGCCCACTCTGGACTCTCCCACATGTTCGTCTGTCCCTTCACCCTTTTATCAACAACAAACTCTCCTTTATCATACCTAGGAGCAGTCATGTCCTTTTCCTTCTTTTTCATTCACAGCATCCCTAGAATACACAGACATTACCCAATGTGTAGTGATTTCCTTGACTCCAGCTAAAATCATATCCAGCCCAACGCGATCAAATTTAAAACACCTAATTGACATTCACCAGGCATCAAACATTTCAATAAGGCTCACCTAGGATTGCTCACTCTTCTCTCAGCTGCATATGGCCAACAAAATATGCACACTTCCTCAGTCTTCTGTGGTGGCCCTGGAGTACCATGCCAGCACTGGGGAGGTAGAGGCAGGATATCAAAAGTTTAAACCACCTCAATCGGTGACACTAAACACTAAGAATTTGGATCCCAGAGGGTAAGTAACCAAGGAGGTATCAGTAGGTCTTGCATGAGCTGATGGCTCCTGCTAAGAAATAGCTCTAATACGCTGTTTGTAGGAGCAGAACGGGATAGCCAGCAGAAAGCTAATTAAGCTATACTGTCAAGAGAAATTTAGGACACCTCAGACAAAGTTCACAGAAGGCATAAGACATGATAGCAGCCTCCTAGGTTGAAGAGCTCTGTCCCCTTGACTCCTTCAGCAAATTCACTCATGTATTGCAACCAGACCTGTCAAGTCTGCCCTTGGACAAAGGTATGAGAACAATGATAATGCCAACAGAGAGGGAAGGCAGGGATCTCATGGGGTGCCACCCTAAGCAAAAACTCTAAGTTTCAGAGTGAAAGAGGTAGTATCTCCAAGGTATGAGTCCTCTAATTGGTTATCCACTACAGAGTGGTGAAAAATAAAATCATATACATACAAACAACAAAAAATACTATTAGAAGTTAATGATTAAATACTTATACAATCCCATCTATCCCCTGGAGACTTCAACTGCTCTCTGAGACACAGATTCCACTGGCTCAAATTACAACAAAGGCTGCAATTGCACCAAGAGCAACTATTGGACATAGGAAAACTCCCTAAAATACAGAGAATACTTATATTGATTGGAGAAAGAGATGGGTAGACAACAGTGCATAAATACATTCAACAACAAAAAAGATAATATGGCACTACTAAAACTGAGCAGTTCTACAACAGCAAGACCTGATCATTTTAATATAAAGAAGCAGAAGGAAACAACTTTAAAAATAGCTTTATAAAGATATTTGAAGTTTTTAAAGGAGAGATTAAAGAGAAAAAATTTAAA
The DNA here is from genome assembly GCA_004025045.1 of Sigmodon hispidus. Taxonomy (NCBI): domain Eukaryota; kingdom Metazoa; phylum Chordata; class Mammalia; order Rodentia; family Cricetidae; genus Sigmodon; species Sigmodon hispidus. Next base: position 79,741 of record PVIH01004682.1, on the reverse strand, counting down.
AACCCATTAAAGTAAAGACAAAAATATGGAAATCAATAAACCCCTTAAGAAAAACCAAGAAAAAGTAATCGAACAGGTAAATAAAATAGTTCAGTACTTATAAATGAAAACTGAAACCATAAACAAGACACAAATCAAAATAATGAATCAAAAAGAAAATCTGAGTAAAACAGGAACTAAGGATGCAAGCATGAGCAAAAGAATGCAAAATATGTAAAAGAAAATCTCAGGCATGGAAGATACAATAGAGAAAATAAATTCATTTCTCAAAAAAATACTAAAGTCAAAAAGCTGTAAAAAATATCCAGGAAATTTAGAATGTCATGAAGAGACCATATCAAAAACAATAGGAATAGAAAATGAAGAATACAAGCTCAAAGAAACAGAAAATACTTTCACAACCTAAAGAAAGAATGCCCATGAAGATACAAGAAGTTTACAGAACACCAAATAGACTAGACCCCACCAAAAAAGTTTCACTTGCCACATAATAATCAAAACAATAAGCATACAAATAAAGAAAGACTACTAGGAGCTGTAAAGACCAAATGATTTATAAAGGCAAACCCATCAGAATACCTGACTTCTCAGTGAAAACAATGAAAGCCAGAAGGTCCTGGACAGAAGTTGTACAGACACTAAGAGACCACAAATCACAGCCCAGACTACTATACCCAGCAAAACTATTAATGGAGTAAATAAGATATTTCATGACAAAACCAGATTTAAACAATACCAATCCACAAATCAAGTCATACAGAAAACACTAGAAGGAAAACTCCAACCTAAGAAAGTTAGATGAAGCCATTAAAATACAAACAATAAATAATCTCACAGCAGAAAATCCCAAAGAAAGGAAACACATACACACATCACCACCAAAAAGCAACAGAAATGAACAACAAATGGTTATTAATATTCATTACTATAAATGGACTCAATTTCTTCATAACAAGACAGAAGCTAACAGAATGGATACAAAAACAGGATGTATTCTGCTGCATATAAAGAACACACCTCAACTTTAAAGATAAATGTTACCTCAGAGTAAAGGGTTGGAAAAAGGTTTTCCAATCAAATTGACTAAAGAAACAAACAGGTACAGCTATCCTAATGTCCAACAAAATAGATTTCAAACTAAAACAAATCAAAAGAGATCCAGAGTGTTAGTGTCTAAGAGCCACCCCCTCTCCTGGCTTCATGTAAGGCCCCCTGTAAAGTGTGCCCTCCTCTCTGTCTTTGTGTTGGGAGTTCTCTTTACTGTCTTTTCTTCCTCTTTCCTTCTCTTTCTTCTTGCGTTCTCTGCCACTATAGTCATAAACTCTGTTAATTACAATGATATTCATCTGACAATAAATTATTTTCTACATAAAAACAGCCATTAAGAGTCTCCTGCTGCTGTCTTGTGTTGCATTCCTGAGCTCCCACCTGCAGCCATAAGAATCCGCTGCAAGATAACTGGGCATATGTGAATCATGCCAATATATGTACAAAATCCTAACACAGAGAACATTGCATATTCATTTCAGAAAAAAAGGCCATCAAGATAAAATCTCTATCCTAAACATATACACACCAAATACAAGGGCACCTACATACGTAAATAAAACATTAATAAAACTCAACCATATATCAAACCTCACACACTAATAGTGGAAAACCTCAACACCCAACTCTCATCAACTGAAAGGTCTCTGAGACAGAAAATTAACACAGCAAGAGGAATCTAAGAGATGTGATGACTCAAATGGACTTAATAGATGTATAAAGAATTTTTTCACCCAAACACAAAAAAACATAACATACATTCTTCTCAACACACACACCATAAAACCTTCTCTAAAAGTGACCACATACTTGATCATAAATAAAATATGCATAGATAATCTTTTGTACCTATTGGGACACCATAACCTGAAATTAGAGTTCAATGACACAGACTACAGAAAGTCTACAAACTCATGGAAACTGAACAGCTCTCAAATGAACCACCTATAGGTAAAGGAAAAAATAAAAAAATAAATTAAAGATCTCCTACAATTCAATAAAAATGAATCTAGAACACACTGAAACTTATGGAACACAATGAAAGCAGTGCTGAGAAAAAAATCATAGCACTATGTGCCTATATAAAGAATTTGGAGAAATCTCACACAAATGACATAACAGCACACCTGAAAATTTTAGAAAAGGAAGCAAACTCACCCAGAAAAAGTAAAAGGCAGAAAATAATCAAACTCAGGGCTGAGATCAATATAATTGAAACAAACAAACAAACAAAAAAGATACACAAAATCAATAAAACAAAGAGTTGTTTCTTTGAGAAAATCAGTAAGATTGACAAACCCTTATTCAACCCAACAAAAGGCAGAAAGAGAGTATCCAAATTAACAAATCAGAAGTAAAAAAAAGGGGACATACCAGTAGACACAGAAGAAATTCATAAAATCATTAGGTTATGTTTCAAAAACCTGTACTCCACAAAGGTGGAAAACCTAAAAGAAATAGACAGGTAGAACTTACCAAAATTAAATCCAGACCAGATAAATGACCTAAATAGAACTATCATTAACTATTATTAAGTTATTAAGAACTAACTTAACTATTATTAAGTCTCCCCCCAAAAAAAACCAAACCAAACAAACAAATAAACAAATAACCAGGGCCAGATGGTTTTAGCATACAATTCTACCAGAATTTCAAAGAGCTAGTATAAATATTTCTCAAATTGTTCCACACAACAGAAACAGAAGATTGCCAAATTCTTTTTATGAGGCTACAGTCGCCCTGTTATCCAAATCACACAAAGATGCACCAAAAAATAATAACAGATCAACCTCCTGTCATGAATATTGATGCAAAAATACTCAATAAAAACACTGACAAACTGAACCCAAAAACATATTTTAAAAAATTCACCATGATAAAGTTTTATTCCAGAGATGTAAAAATGGTTCAACATATAAAAATTTGTCAATGTCATCCACAATATAAACAATCTGAAAAAGAAAAAAAGAAATGATCACAAGATGCTGAAAAAGCCTTTGACAAAATCAAACACCCTTTCATAGTAAAGGAACTATGAGGAGATCAGGGATACAAGGAACATACCTAAATATAATAAATACAGTAAGCTGGCAGCCAACATCAAACTAAATAGAGAAACTCAAAGCAATCTCACTAAAATCAGAAACAATACAAGGCTATGTACTCTCCACATATCTACTCAATATAGCACTCCAATTCTCGATAGAGCAATAAGATCAAAAGGAGTTCAAAGGGATACAAATTTGAAAGAAGTCAAACTTTTGATATTTATAGACATGATAGTATATATAAGTGACCCCTAAAATTCTACCAGGAAACTCTTACAGCTGATAAACACCTTCAGCAATGTACCAGGATATAAAAGTAACTAATTAAATAGCCCTCTAGTATACAAATGATAAAAGGGTTAAAAATTAAACCAGGGAAATATCAACCTTTACAATAACCACAAATACCATAAAATATCTTGGGGTAACTCTAACCAAAGAAGTGATAGACCTGTATGACAAGAACTTTCAGCCACTGAAGAAAGAAATTGAAGATATCAGAAAATGGAAGGATCTTTCATGCTCTTGGATAGGTAGATCAACATAGTAAAAATGGCAATATTTCTAAAATTAATCCATAGATTTAATGCAATCCCCATCAAAATCCCAGTTCTTCATAAACCTCAAAAAATTATTCAACTTCATCTGAAAAAACAAACAAACAAACAAAAACACTAGGATTGCCAAAAACAATCTTGCTCAATAAAAGAAAATCTGGAGCATTCCCAACATGCCATGTGGCCACCACGCAGCAGCGGACCCCCAGCATGGGAGAAAACCCAGCATGTCATCAACTATGCTGGCATGTACCTCACCTCGGATAGCAGCCGAGCGCTGTCACACACAGATCAAAGGTCATGCCCCGTAGGCATGGCTATGTAGATATGGGCCCATCTGCCCTCTTAAAACACTCACTAAGAAGTCTTTCTCTTTTTCTCTTCTGTTTCTCCCAGCTCCGTTTCCCAGTTTAACCAACTCTAGCATGGTACCCGGTGACGTGATTCTTAACATTTGTGAAAAACCAACATTTGGTGCGGTGACTCACACGCATAGGCACTGAAGGTCCCTGGATGAGACCTCCACCAGGGGCTGTCTTCTGTTTGCTCGGTCACAGTGTGTTTGCCCACCATCAGCTTCGATTGGTAAGTTTCCCCCTTCAGTCAGCATAAACACAAACTAGTATCCCTAGAGGAGACTGTTGATTGTCGGATTTCCTGGTAAGACTCTAGTTTCGCAGAGGACTATACCCAGTCAAGATCTTTAATTGGTCGTGACTGTCCCTTCTCACTGACATCCACTCCTGGCTTTCCCCCTTACTGAGTCTCATCCACGGACTTGTCTGCAGGGGCACGCACTGATGCCTATCTCAGGTGCCCTTGCTGGCAGGCACCTTATGTTAGTGTGTGGACACACACTGCATGTTCGACAGGCCTTTGAAGTGGCTGGTGTCATTTGGGTGTGCATCTCTGGAATCCTCCCCTTTGCACTGACAAGAGCCTAGGGGCTTTGGTGTAAATTTGGAACATAGTCCAAGTGTGCCACTCTGTCAGTTGACAAACTGGAGGAGTGTTGTTATGCTTTCCCCACGGTATCGTTCAGCTGGGTGATGACCCAGGCTTAGTGATTTCCTGACCCCTTTCAGGTCTCAATACTGGGGAATAAGCTAGCAAAAATTATTTCTCCATCCTTGCCCCTAGGATATGTGCTTGAGACTCTAAAGCCACTTAGCCTTATGCTTTATTTAGACACCACCAAGCTTATCCATTAATGAACTAAGAAATGGCCTGAGTACCCTTTAGATAACAATTTAAAATGGCTGCCTAATGGCTCACTGGGCCCCGATATCTTACGGGAGCTATCTAACTTTTGCCAGCATACAAGCAGATAGAGTTTCCCTGTATACAAGCCTTTACGTATCTAAACTCTAAACCCTCTCTTTTGGCCTCCTGCTCTCCTGCTCACTTGCTTTTAGCTACTCCATTAGACCCTGAAGATTCTCATATTTCTATAGACCCTGCACATGACCCCCCACCTTTCAAATCTCAATGCTCTCCTCCTATGGCTCCTCTGACCCCCTTTTCTCTGGAAACTCCAAACCTGGCTTCTGTGTTTACCCCACCAGTCTCCCGCTCTCATGCTTCTAGAGTTCCTGACCCAGTTCTGCCTCTGCGGGAAATGGCGGGAGTAGATGGGATAATGAAAGTTTATACTCCGTTTCCTCTGTCTGAACTTTCCCAGGTAACAAAGAAGTTGGGCTTTTGTAGCTCTAACTCTGCTATCTTTATAAAGGAATTCCACTATATCACTCAATCCTATGATCTCACTTTTCATGATGAATATACTATTTTGACAAATAATATCCTCCCTGAAGAGCATAGGCAAGTTTGGGAGCAGGACAGGACACATGCAGATGAGGTTCACCAAACAAATGTAGCATCTGTCCCCAGGAGCCATGGCTGTTCCTGATGTGGAACTATAACACACCAAGGGGAATTTTGGCCAGGGACAATTTTGTGACCTGCTTACTGGTAGGTCTGCATAGAGCTGCTCTGAAGCCAGTCAATTTTGAAAAGTTACAAGAGGTAATACAAGATAAACAGGAGAATCCTTCCCAGGTTTTGGAATGTCTTACAAATACGCTCTTACAGTACATGAATTTAGATCCCGACGTCTACGGCTCAGCCTTAGGGATAAAGACTAGAAGGTGGTGAAGTTGCATTTTGGAGCACCCCTGGTACTCAACACACACCTGCTTACCTGATGCATCACTGTGACAAAGCCATGTGCACAATCGGCAACTTTGCTTGACCTGGGGAAGGTGTTTTCGGAGGATGTGGGATTAACGGGGACTGCATGATTGTTCTAAGCTAATCAGGGCTCTGGTGGTGGATTCTCTTGTTTTCTCATGTGTTTGCAGTTGCCTCACTCACCTGAAGGTTCTGTCACCTGTTTTAGTCTGCTTCCTTAATGACTGGCAGACAGTCGGGCAGTGCAGCACCATCGTGGAGGAAACGTTGGACCTGCCCTAAATCTTCCTAGATACCACTATCATAAGCCCACTCCTCTTTAAGCTGCCTGCATTGCATCCTGGAAACCAGCTTGCCAGAATGGTAGCATCCTTTGAACTGGAAAGAGAAGAGCAATGCTGGTTCACAAAGGACATTGTCTCTCTGCAGAATCACAAATGTCACTACTCTGGTACTTTGTAATAACACTGTGGGAGAAGTTAGATGCTCTCTGCTCCTTTCTGGAATGGAAACCCTCACCCCTGTGAATTCTTCAGGCTCCTACAGGTGCTTCCAGAACCACCACTGCAGTATTGCACTGTCACAGCCAAGTTATAGGACAGAAAAGAATTGCTGTTGGAAAAACGTCTTCTTCTTTATCTCTTGCAAGGAGGAAGGTTCACTATATATATCTTAAGAAGTGCACTACTTAGTAAGTTAATAGAAAGTTTGCTCTGTCATTATGCAAAGCATTTTCAGCTTCTTGTACTTACATACACATGCACATATATATATATATTTTAACTTTATTTTATTTTATTTATTTATTTGCCTTGGTGTTTGCCTGGAACTGGAACTACAGACAGTTGTTAGCTGCCATGTGGGTGCTGGGGATCGAACCTGGGTCCTCTGGAAGAGCAGACGGTGCTCTTAACCGCTGAGCCATCTCTCCAGCCCCGCACATATATTTTTAAATGCAGTTCCCCTGAGTAACAGCTGCTTGTTCTATTTTGTAAAGGGATTATATTTTTGGAGAAAGAAAATGCTTGGTTGGATATATTTTGTGAACTGTTGATGAAGTGTATTAGAAGGTACCGGCACTGCTTGGGCTGGGCTTAATGGTAGAATACTTGCATAGCACACACAAGCTGCTGCACTCAGCTCTAGTACCACGGGAAGGAAAAACAGACACTGCTGGCTAGTGTGATTTCTTATGTTACTTACTCTTTATTCTCTTTTGTTCATATACAGACCAATTCACAGTCTCAGATTTCTCAGAATAATGCAGGTACACATTCTTGCTTGTCGCGTGAGTGCAAGTGAGATTTCAGAGCCGCATGGGCAAGAAAGGAGCTGTCTAGAAAGTAGTCCTGAATTATTCTTAGGAAGTAAAATCCCTCTCCCTTTGGGTGGACACTGGTGAATACTGAGCAGTTCTTAAACACAGGGCTGACTTGAATAGGACCAGCTCAGGGCTGACTGAAATCTCCATCTATCCTGGGCAGCATGGCGCAAGACCTTTCACTCTGGTTCTGAGAAGGAAATGTTTGAGAAAGTGTAAGAGCAAACCGGTGGCCCCATCATGAGCTTTGATAAATGTTATCTGTTTGGGGGCATTTGTTTGTTTGTTTATTTTTTGAATGCTGAAGTTGGGATCTCAGCCTGAGATTTGCAGTTCTATTACAACTAGAAGGAAGGCCAGCTTCCTTCACAAATGGACCAGATGCTTTATGTCTAATTTTCTCTCCAGGGAAAGCTTGTCAAGTCCTGGATATTACTGGCTAGTTGGTATTAAACAAGACCCAGGTCAAATTCCATTTGATAAATCCCAGGGATTTCCCTGGGTTTTTTGTTTTGTTTTGTTTTGTTTTGTTTCTTCTAACTGGATGGTGTGCTTGAGTTTATGAGTCTTCTAACAAGACACATTTCTATTTAAAATAGTAATATAAAAATTATCTCATAAAATCAGCCCAATTAACAGTGATTCTTTTCTTGCTAATGAGTGCCAAGAACCAGTTTGGCAGAGTAAAGTCTTAGCATGATTTGGATTGCAGGACCAGCATACTTGTGAGACAGAAAGGTACCAAGATTTGTTATATAATTTTGATTGGTCATACTATACCTAGTATGACCATGTTAAACACACTGACTAGATGGTGTACTTAGAATTCCTATCACAATTGCACATCATTTTCTTGCTGTGACTCTTGCAGCAACACTGGAGAGTCAGCAAAGAAACCGTGAGTTTAGTGGTGGGTCTTTCCTTCAGTGGCTGGAAGCCTAGGATATGGAATGTATATGGTTCCCAGGCTGTGGAGTGTGTAGAGCATAGTGGGTCTTTTCTTAAATGCCTGCCAGTCTGACTGACTTTTCTCCTTCTATCTTTCATCCCCTCATTCTGTTGGTTGATGCTTGAGACAAGAGTCTGGCTGTGTGGACCTATAACCTACTCCTGCCTCCCAAGTGCTAGGATTACATACTTGGCTGGAATAGTGTTCTTCTTTTCTTCAATTGGCTGCCTCTAGATTTGGTCACCTCCATCTTCAAAGCCTAGGAAAGAAGTGCAGGCCTGGCTGTAATGCCAGGGGCTTTCAAGGCAAGTGCTGGCCTCTTTGTGGGACAAAAAAAAAAAAAAAATGTGCTACTGAGGACCAAATAGTGCCATTTAACCGTAGGTGAATGTGGAATGACATACTGCTAGGTGTCTGCAGACGAGAAGAAAACTTAGTTCAGGAAATACTTTGCCAAATCTTGGTGGGGGGGGGTTATTAAAATTTAATAGGAGAAAAAGAAGATATTTAACCCTTAGTTGCTAATATATTTTAGAGTTTTGTTTTATAAAGTTAACCCAAAATTTACATTTCTGTTTTGTGTGAATTTAACCATCTAAATATTTTTCTTTTGTTACTGAAAGGTACCAAAGGCTTTTTATATTTTGTTTGCTTTATTTGATTTTATTGTGGGGTTTGTTTTTTCTAGAAATACTTTGATATAGATTTGTCCCTGGGTGTCTGGGTCTACTTTAGTCATCATTGTTTGGATTTCAGTTTGTTTGTGTTTGTCTCTCAAGGCATTGGTGAAATCTCAGATTTTATATTCTTCATTAAAGGAGAATAAATTCCAGAAACCATGGCAATCCGGAAAAAAAAAAAAAAAAGTGTTTTGACTAAATGCATGTCTAAGTGAGGGTATTAGACAGCCTAGAACTGGACTTGAAGGCAGTTATGAGCTTCTATGTGGGTGCTGAGAATTGAACCTGGATTCTGTAGAAATGCAATCATCATTCCATACAATTATTTTGGATTTTTTTAAAAAATGATCTCTCTATATGTATGAACTCATTATCCTGGAATCATTATCAGACCATCAGGCTTAATAGTAATCACATTTACTGATAAAATTCTCTGCCATTCATTTGTGTTTCTGAGAATATAAGTTTTTAGTTTTCAGAATAAAGTAACAGGACCAAAAATAATGGAAAACTATACATATCAGTTTTATTTATAGATATATTTTATTATTCAAATCATCATTTCTGTATTCTTGGAATACAATATGTTTACAACTTGAAAGAGACAATATTTTAACTAAGGAGTGGTTATACTAACCTTACTCAAGCACCAGTGAGATAGCTCAGTGGGAAAAATGTATGTGGATAGGTAGCAAGGCTTGATCTCACTTATTAGGTTCATGAGGAATTTCACCAGCGTAAATTTTTTTGTGATTTTGAGGGACAATGCAACATGGAAGGAATTTACCACAGTGATTACAGTCACTGGGTTTTTGTTGAGTATGATTTCTTTCAGGGCTGTAAAGATGACTCTCCTGTGCAAAGTCTTTACTACAGTGATTATATTCATAAGGTTTCTCTTCAGTATAAGTGCTTTCTTTTTTTTGAAGAGAACTGTTACATGCAAAATCTCTAACACATTGGTTATATCCATAGGGTTTCTCTCCAGTATGACATCTTTCATGACTCTGAAGATGACTTTTACGTGCAAAAGTTTTATCACAATGATTACATTCAAAGGGTTTCTCTCCAGTATGAATTCTTTCATGAGTGCGAAGATTACTGTTACATGAAAAAGCTTTGCCACACTGATCACATTCATAAGGTTTCTCCCCAGTATGAGTCCTTTCATGACTGAGAAGATGACTCTTCCTTGCAAAGGCTTTACCGCATTGATTACATTCATAGGGTTTCTCTGCTGTATGATTTCTTTTATGAATAAGAAAATTCTTCTCCAGTGCAAAGGATTTAGCACTTTCATTACATAGATAGGGTTTCTCTGCAGTATGTCTTTTTTCATGACTAAGAAGATTACTCTTCTGTGCAAAGGCTTTACCACACAGCTTACATTCATAGGGTTTCTCTCCAGTATGAATTCTTTCATGAGTTCGGAGACCACTCTTCTGTGCAAAGGCTTTACCACACTGATTACATTCATAGAGTTTCTCTCCAGTATGAATTCTTTCATGACTGCGAAGAGAACTCTTCTGTGCAAAGGCTTTACCACACTGATTACATTCATAGGGCCTCTCTCCAGTATGGATTCTTTCATGAGTGAGAAGAGTGCCCTTTTCTGAAAAGGCTTTATCACATTTATTACATGCATAGGGTTTTTCTCCAGTATGAATTCTTTCATGAATGAGAAGCTTATATTTGTGTGCAAAGGCTTTACCACATTGACTACATTCATAGGGTTTCTCTCCAGTATGAATTCTTTCATGCCTGTAAAGATGACTCTTCTGCATGAAGGCTTTACCACATTGATTACATTCAAAAGGTTTCTCTCCAGTATGAGTTCTTTTATGAATTTGAAGATAATTGGAACATGAATAGGCTTTATCACACTGAGTACATTCATAGGGTTTTTCTCCAGAATGTATTCTTTTATATATTTGAAGATAATTGGGATTTGCAAAGACTTTATCACATCGCTGATAGTCATACTTTTTTTCTCTATTATGAATTCTATGTACTTGATGAAGACTGTGACATGCAGAGACTTTATCACTTTGATTATATTCACAGGGTTTTTCGTCCAAATGAGTTCTTTGATGTACTTTTAAAGAGGAATCGTATTTAAAATTTTTATCACATTGATTATATTCAGAGATACGTTCTTCATTAGTAGTTGTATTAAGTGTTTGAGAAAAATTGTAATGGCTAGTGTCTTTACATTTATTACTTCCTTTTCTATTATGAGTTTCTTCATGTCCTTGAAAAGAACTGGAATACTGATTGTATGCATAACATTTTTTTATAGTGTGAGTCACACTACATGTGCAAAGTGAACATGTAGACAGAGATAAATTTTCATATTCTTTGTACTCATAAGGTTTTTCTTCACTGTCAGACTGTACACTTGTATCACAGTCATCATGTCTTCTCATAGTGGGGACTACGACATACATTCTAATTCTTTCAGGAGAAACAGAGGTATATTGCCTTTTCTCATATCCCTTATCCTCACATGACTTGTATCCAGAGTGACAGATCATATACCTGTTAAAGAATAGCAAATAAAAGGTTTTCACATTACAATCACATGGTCTAGCATTTTGTCTCAAAAATGTAAAATATGGTTTCAGGTTTGTATACCATGCAACATCTTTGTCTCATAAAGTGCTCCTCTCACTAAACTATGGTAAGACATGAATTAGAAGCATTTGAGGAACTCTAACTTTAATATGGAAGATTACTTTATAAAAGATCTTAGACACTGTAATGTCTTTATCAACATGTATAGGATACATTTATACATAGGATGAATGAACTGAATGGCAATTCTACATACCTCTAATAGGCTATGATTAAATGTGTGACATTTGTTAAGACATTCTTTCTTTTATCCTGAAAAAAAAAAAATGCTTTCCAAAGAGTGATCAACTACCTGACATCAGAGTACATGGTGTTGTGAGAATTTAATAACTATCACACAATTGTGCTCATTATACTCTTGCTTTTTTTCTTAAGTTTAGGGCACATTAACATTTATTGCAAGGTACTTATTTGTCAGCTTGCACATGAAACTTACCTTCCATGTCTTCTGGGACTTTGACAATCTTCTTCAATATTGTGGTCTTCCCATTTGTAACCTAAAATACAGAACCAGAAAATGTATGTCATATATTACTGGAAATTAGGCACAAGTGAAATTGCTATCTTCATGAATCTTAGTCACTAGATTGTTCCTCTTTCACATTCAAATCACAGATGAGCAACATTCTCCAAGAAATGCTTATACACTCAAGTTAAAAAGTGACAGAAAGCACATATTCCTACCTATAGAAGTGAGGTTCCAGTAGGTTTCCAGCATCACATCTTTGTAGAGACTCTTTTGGAAAGGATCCAGCAAAGCCCACTCTTCATGAGTGAAGGTCACATGTACATCCTCATAGGTCACTGCATCCTAAAGGATACCACATATACACATAATAAAAATGTTGAGACTTGACTGTATTGCAAATATATACTTCATTGATAATATATTTATATAATTCAACATATATGCTGCCCAAAATAAATCACATATTCTATTTCTGGGCTCACAAAATAGAATTCAGCATTGCAGGCAAAATGCCTCCTAATATATATAGATACACACATACACACACACACACACACACACACACACAGAGAGAGAGAGAGAGAGAGAGAGAGAGAGAGAGAGAGAGAGAAACACTATTGAGTATACATCAGCAAAATTTTATCAACATCATTAACTTCACAAAAGGATGGACAATATGTGTGTTGTGGTTCCAACCTTTATTCCCAAACCTCAGGAGGCAAAGGCAGGTGATACTCTTTAATTTCCAAGACAACTGGTCTATGTAGATATTACCAAGTCAGAGATACAATTTGAGACATTATCTCAAAGAAACAAACAGAAAGCACTCAGAGGCGCATTTGAAATTCCTCCATAGAGTTAAAACATTCACTCCAATTCAGTATATCTCAATCAGACACTGGAGTGACCCCTAGTAAACAGTAAGGATAATAATTCCTAGAAAGGCATCAATTTTAAGTAAGTTATTGACTGACAGATCAAAGAGTTCTCAAAAACATTAGTAAAGTAAATGCTGGGCCTAAAAATAATGATGATGATGATGATGATGAAGTATATAAAACTGTCAACTGATGCTGACCTTTAAAAAAATCAACAATAGGGGGCTAGAGAGATGGGTCAGCAGTTAAGAGCACCGTCTGCTCTTCCAGAGGACCCGGGTTCGATTCCCAGCACCCACATGCAGCTCACAACTGTCTTTAGTTCCAGTTCCAGGCAAATACCAAGGCAAATAATTAAATAAATAAGTGTTTAAAAAAAATCAACAATAAAAATAATGAAGAATATAACGTATAAAGATGTCCTAGATCAAACACTCACTTGTGATTACCTATCACCAGGTCAAGAGAATCTAGTGTTCTCTTCTGACTTCAGTAAATACCAGACGCACAAGTGATAGTCACTCATATCCACCAGTAATTCCAGTCCTAGAGGATCTAATTCTTAATGGTCTCCATGAGCACAAGGCATATGCAGTTTACATAAGCATGTAAGTAGATAAAACAGTCATACATAGCACAATTAAAATTAATATGCTAATGAAAAGAATAAAGGAGGGTTAGAGTTAGGGGTACCTCAGTTGGTAGCATTCTTGCCTACCATGCATAAATTCCTCAGTTCAATTTCTGCTCCATAAAGGAGACAAAGATTGGGATGCCTGTAATGGCAGCACTTGAAAGTTAAAGATAAAAGGATCAGAAATTGATGATCATTGTTGGGGATACAGGAAGTTAGAAGGCATCCTGTGTTATATGACACCCTGTCTTAAGAATAAAAGACACAAAAAGAAAAACAAGGAATGTAGCAGGAGAAAGAAGAGACAAGCGTATGGGACACAAGTTACTCACATTCATTTGACCTTTGCTCACTAAAGGTCTGGTTTAATGTCTTTAAATGTCTGGTTGAGAAAGGTAAGATATGGAAGCTTATCCTTTGGTAAGAAATACAGTTTATAATTCTATTCATGTCCTGTGGCTGGGTCACATGCCATAAACAAGGGGGTTTACATTACAAAAACTATGTTTGTGGAACTGAGGCCTCCTGGAAAGGTTCATTAAAAGATGCTGACCTTTGGGAAACAAGAAAAATCTGCAGAATCACACTCCATGCCAGAGGAAGAAGCCCTGAGGATGGAGTTAATAAGTCCTAGCCAGAAACTGGTCAAAATTGATGGTTATGCTTAAACACCTGGCCCGTCATACTACAAAACTGTCATTCCATAAGACCTTCTAGCTTCTTGAGGGCACCGCACAAACATGGTGCATACATATACATGTAGAAAAAATACCATAAGCATAAAATTTAAAACATAAAGGATCTTCAAGATATATGATGAAAAGGCACACATCCCAACTCATATTACAATGCCTGCTCTAGAAAGTATTCTTGTTTTTCTGTTTTGTTTTTAAAATTACCATTTCTCTGTGAGGTATGTTGTGGCATATGTATACCATGGCACTTTGAGAGGTCAAAACAAAAAAAAAAAAAACAAAACATTGTTGGTCTCTCCTTACAGGGGCTAGGAATGTTTGTAGAATTGAATGTAACTGGTCATGTGCTTCATGTGCCCACAAACATAAGTGATCACTGAGTCATCTTGTTGGCCCAGTCTATTCAATTTAATGCACCTTTTATTGCTGTTGGCTGGCTGTGACTGTTGAGACAGTATCACACCATGAATTCTTGCTTGCCAAAAACACACTGTTAGAAAAGGATGACACAAAACTCAGAGAATCTGCTTATCTCAACCTCCAGAGTGCTAGGATTAAAGAAGTGTTGTTAAAAATGCTGGGCTGTGAGTTAAGAACTTACACAATAACCAAAACTCTGGTATTCTGAACCCAAAGTGGCCGCAAGCAGAACCTGAACCATGAAGGTGGTGTCAGGACGCTGGTAGCCACTCTCTCTTTATGTTAGACTCACAAAAAGCTATTTCAAGGTTGAAATCTGGAAAATGCAAGGACTAGAGTTGTGTTTGGAAAACTACAACCCTATAGGATTGACTGCTGAACAGTGTCAAAGCAAAGCCAGACTCTGGGTAAAATGATTAAGACAGAACTTAATATACTACTGATTTAGAAAAAATAATCCGCTGGTACTGAACATCATCTGAAATTGTAGAGGTAATTAGTTGAATTAAGGACACTTGGGGTGTAAGGGTCCAGTAAAGTCAGTGAACTGAAAAGGTACAGGATGATGGTCTTAGTGTCCTCAGATCTGATTTTCTTACCCAGCATCAAAAGGGCTGGGAATTCTGATTTTGTTCAATCTCCAGGACCCATGTGATGTGGAGGGGCAACTCTCACAAGTTGTTCTCTAGGATCCACACAGGGACAATGACAGGGGTGTGTTCCTTCCCATACAAGCTAGCAAAAGAAAAAACAAAACAAAACAAAAAATATCTATCATTTAAAAATTAGAACACATCTAGATAAGGGAAACCACTCATCCTCTTGGACTTATCCAGGATCTTGCCTCAGTTTACTTCCCCAGTGCTAGGAATGAAGGTGTGGTCCCTACCTTACATTTCAGCTGTGTGCTCCACAGTCCCTCACCCCAAACTTACACTACAGCTTGTGTGTTCCACACAGTCCCCATGCCTACCTTACAATTCAGCCTGCTGATCATCTCCTATGTCTCATCCCATGAACTCAATTCCTGAAACACATGCTCAAGAAAAAAAGAAATCTATTTTATCAGTAACATGGAAGTATTTTGGTGTTGGTTGGAACATTCCTACTAGAGACCACTGTCTAGATGTATGTGTTTATAACATCATAGGTAGTGTAAACACTTTTCTTGTAAAATATTCTTTAGATATATTTAGAATTCTGATAAGCTGTGGCTCTGAAGCATGACAGTGTCAAATGATGAAATATTTCTATATTAATTCTGAAGCTTCATAATTAGATGAGTACACAAAAGGGCACTGAGCCTATATAATTCCATGTCATCAATACCAACTGGTATTTCAACCCATTTATTGACATATTTATTCACGTATGAGAAAGAGCCATCTATATTAAGCTTCCTCAAACTACCTATGTAGTCAATGATAACCACTAATTTTTTAATGTTTGTTTCTTTGGTTGTTGCTGAGTTGTGTCGTATATTGTTTTGTTTGAAGATAACTACTTTTAGTGTAGTCCATGCTGGCCTATCATCTTCTATCCCCTTGTCTCAGTCTCCAAAGTGTTGAGTTTATAGATGTTCATCCAGTGTGTGCTACACTTAGGGAAAAAAATCAAGAGCTTGGTACAATGCTAAGCCAACACAGACATACCAAGCTTCAACATAAACTTTAATTTTTATAAAGCGCTGACTTTTATGTTAAGAAAAGACCTCTTTATGAAGAAAGTGCAGTCATCAAAATGTATAAGCAAAGTGATTCTCTAGCTGAGGCAGGCTGCATCACTACTAATATAACCACTGTGAGACAACCTCTGTTATAAAGTAGGATAAAGTCACCAAAACCCATAGGGGATTAATAGCTGGCTGGTCAGCATGAGAGGTATGGATATATAACAGACATCTTGAGGGAGGCCTCTTATGGGTCTGAACTCTTTACTTTGTAGAATCTAACTTTTTCAGCTAGTGTCAGAGATGGATGAAACCCAGAGATTTCTAAGTAACAGGTCAAGTATTCTATTCTTGACTTACACACACCACTCTGGTCTCTATGCTTGGAGACTTAAGTATTGCAAAAACTTGCAAGTCCATTTGTAGGTATTCTCTTTTCATGGGTTATGTCATCTTTTCTTCTTTTGGTGTTGGAGTCAAAGTCTCCTTATGTAGAACTGACTGATCTGGAACTCTATATGAATACTAGGTTGTATTCACTTTCATCATTCTGCTACTGGCTGAGTCTTGGTATTACATTTGTGCATCACCAACCACAGATGTTACTGTTTTGGGATGACAGGGTGTCAAGCAGTCCAGGTTGACCTCAGGCTCTGGCCAAAAACTACTGAAGTTAGCCTTGCATGTTTTCCCTACCAAGCTACATCCTCTCTGTAGTGACATTTTAATAACAAACACCAAGGTTAGGCATAATCAAATGCACTTTGAATATCAGCACTGGAGGATATAACAGATATGGAGAAAATCTAGAAAATCATAAGAATATACTTTAAAAACTATTCATCCAAACTGTAAAATCTAAAGAGCTACTGCTAATATTACTCAAATTACTCCACAATAAGAAACAGAAGATACAATGTCTAAATCATTTTATGAGGCCACAATTAACCTGAAACCCAAACCATATAAAGATCCAATGTAGAAAATTGCAGACCTTTCCCCTTTATGAACCTAGGTGTAAAACCTGTCAATGAAACACTCCCAAACTAAATCTAAAGATCATATTGTTGGCAAATAAACACATTGCCCTAGCTTGCCTCCTGGGCATGGCCACGACCCTTCCCAAAAAACATGCATGCCCCACCCACAGCCATGCTCTCACGCCTGGGGCGTGTCTACATGGTCACTCTTTAAAGAGACAGAACACATGGCAGGGAACCCCTCATTCCTCCCCAACCCGTTCCCCCAATAAACTCAACATGGCCTCCTGGCAGCGTGTTCGTGTGTTCCATCCTTCCACAAGCAAAATACTAACACATATACCATATCCAAGTAGGCTTTCTTCAAGAGATGCAGGGATGAGTTAATATAAAAAGATCAAGAAAAATAATCTACCATATATAAACAAATAGAAAAAAAATTTCATGATCATCTCATTGGATTCAGAAAAGGCCTTTGACAAAATCCAGCACACTCTCAGGATAAAAGTTTTGCAGAGATAAGGGATAAAAGGAAAGCACCTAATCAAAATAAAGCAATTTCCAGCAAGCCTACAGGCAACAGCAAATTAATGGAAACAAGCTCAGTTATTCAGTTACAGTCAGACGGCTGTATGCCCACCAATTTAGGTTTCCTTCATTCATACGGTATTAATCAACGAATACTGGGAATACACAGAAAGGCACTCACCCTGTCCCATCATATCCTTCTTTATATCAGAGATACCCGCAGGTCAATGACATCAATAACCTCTAATCTAACTATTGCTTAACATGTGTGTCACCATATCTATTCAATATAAAACTGGAAGACTTAGCAGGGCAATAAGATCAATGGAATATAAATTGGAAAGAAAGAAGTCAAAGTATTTTTATTTGTAGATGATGTGATGCTATATGTAAGTGATCCTACAAATTACATAGAGGAGTTTCTGTGGCTGAAAAACATTTCAACAAAGTAACTGGGTACCCAGTTTACTCACAAATATCAGTAGCTCTCCTATGAACAAAAAACAAAAGGACTGAGAAATAAAAGAAGAATAAGACACCTTCAAAATAGCCCAAAATTATACAAAAATATCTTGGGGGTAACTCTAATCATGGAAGCAAAAGACTTGAGTGATTAAAAAAAAAGTCAAGGCTTTAAGAACAGAAATTAAAGAAGATAGAAAATGAAAAACCCTCCATGCTCAAGGATTAATAAGATTAACATAATATAAAAATGGTCATCCTACCAAAAGCAATTACAGATTCAATGCAGCCCCCATCAAAATCCAAAAGCAGCTCTTTACAGACCTTGAAAGAAAAATTCTTACTTTCAAACAGAAAAACAAAAAATCCAAGATAGCAATGAAATCCTGAACAATAAAAGGACTGCTAATGTTCTCTTCTCTATTGTACTATAGGGGAAGAGAAATAAAAATCACATGGCATTGGAATAAAAATAATATTTTAAAAATTAATCTTAAAAATAAAAATATACACACATGTGACAATGTAGAATAAATAAAGTAAAATTCATACATACATATATACATACAAACATGAATACAAAATCACCAAATCCTTTGCCTGGTACAGCCCATGAAATGACATCATTCAGAGACTGCTGGTTCCAGCACAGATGCAGGAGTGGCAGGGACAACAATGACCAGGACCACTAGGACATCATGTGATCTCACAGGACCACAGGGTACTTTATGGGGTGCAAAATCCCACTGTCAATTCCCATATCCTAGGTAGGAGCACACTCTGCCTCCTCTGAGTCCTCCACATGTGGAGATGACAGTTTCTTCCACAACATGGCTCGGATTCTGAGCTTGGCCTGCTCTCCTGACAGCAGGTCACTAGACAGTACAGGAAACCTAGAGAGCCTTACATAGTGCAAGAACCAAGCCTATAGCATGGCCGACCGGAAGACTGCTAGTCTGTCTGCAGGCCCTGATTGGATGATGAGCCTGAGTAACATGTGTCCCATGGTTCCTAGCACTGGCTTCTACCCTGGGAACAGAACTGTCCTAGACCTGCAGAGATTTGCACTGCAGCAGAACCTGGACTACAAAGTCTTCTTTGTACTATCCCTACACTCAGGAGGCACTTCCCTTTCTTCCTCCTGGACACAAATAAACAGGACTTTAGCACACACAGATCATTACTCAATGTGATCCCCCTGTCTCACAGATGAAAGGGCTCCCAACCCATTTGGGTCAAGTTTGAACCACCTGAGGGACATTCACCAGAAATCAGCAATTTCAGTAAGGCATGCCTAGGATTGCTCACATCTCTCTCAGCTGCACACTGGTACTCAAACATAATACTTCCCCAGCCTTCTGTGTAAAGACTGTAGTGCTTTTACTTCACATTACTCCTTACTGCTTGCTACTGTTATTTACATGACTATTTGTGCCTTTATGGAAAATGTGTTTTCCCCATCTGGATTGTCCTGGTGACCGTACACAGCTTTTCCTGTCCCTCAGTTTAAATTGTCCAGGGCTATGAATAAAGTTGGATGTTGGATGAGATTTTAGTCCACCTCATTCCTTTCCTTTCTCCCAGGTTCCATTGCCTCTAGTGGAATCATGGGGTGTGCCAACACAGCCTCCGAACTTTTGGTTTTTCAAATAAAGTCTCACATGATCCAATGCTTTGAGAATTAGAACAGTCATGGCTATGCAAACTAGTGTCAAAGGTGAATCAACTGGTTTAAAATGCTAATTTTCACTTGGGTAAATTATATTTCAAGAAGGCAGAAACACTATGAGTGTCTGACATCCCTATTTTTTCACTGAAACTCATTACTTATAAATGTCAAAAAAAAAAAAAAAAGAAGAAGAAATTTAAGTCTTAACTCCTGTAGTTCAAATTGTCCTGGATGTTTGGTGTACCACTGAGCCGTACTTCACGGAACCATCTGTGCCTCAGCATTCTAAGTGAAATCACAAGCATGAGAAAATATGTCTACTTTTCATATCTTAAAAACAACGAGCTAATATTCTGAGGTAAGACTACTTCTAGATATGTTCAATTGGGTATTTCCTAAAAAGAATTCAGGATGTCAATGACAAATTTGTCAATAAATCCTTTTTGGCCAAGTAGGGTACATTAACATTGTGTGAGAAATAGGGGCATGTACACAGAAAGGTATTAAGATTAAATATGAAAGAAGCCAGGGGCTGGGACTGAGGCTGTTGGTAGACTGTTTGGTCAGGATGCTCCCAGCAAAGGGCTCTAACAGGTCAGACCATGCCAAACACAAGTCAGAGCACAGCAAACATGGATTTACCTTTCTCTTCTCTGCAAGACTGTTGT
Organism: Sigmodon hispidus; assembly: GCA_004025045.1. NCBI lineage: Eukaryota > Metazoa > Chordata > Mammalia > Rodentia > Cricetidae > Sigmodon > Sigmodon hispidus. Next base: position 59,243 of record PVIH01004682.1, on the reverse strand, counting down.
TTCACATTCCTACAGCTAGCTACCAAGGTCTACTCCTTTTTGTTGGCCACTGACTTATTCCTGAGAATGATCACCAAGGTCCAACTATTAAAACATTGATGTCCAGGGATTAAAATTCATTATTCTGACTAATCTAGTTAAAATACCCAAATAGAACTTATCCTAGTTCATTGTAACACATACCACTTTGCCCTCTTAAAAGGAATACTTTCAAAGTTACCTGCTGTTGCTTTAGCAATAGTGCAATAATAAAAAGTCTAATAATTTATTCTATCAAAACCAGAAAACTGATCACAAAAGGTCATCATGAATGGCAAAATGATCAACACAAGATTGAGTAAACAGCACACAAGGTGACACCATCTGACTTCAAAATTGAGCACATTTGTAGAAAAAGAGATCACCAGAACATGAGTGGAAATAAGAAAAAAAATGCAATTGAAATAAAGTCAATTTTTCAGAGGACTGATCTTTAAAATATATAGGGAACTCAAGAAACTAGAGCCCAAAGCCTTAAATAACCCAGTTAAAAATGGGGTTCAGAATTAAAAAGGGAATTCTCAGCAGAAGAGTTACAAATGGCTGAAAGGCATTTGAAAAAGTGCTCAACATCTTTAGCCATCAGAGAAATGCAAATCAAAGCAACTTTGATATACCACCTGACACCTGTCAGAGTGGCTAAGATTAAAAGCACAGATGACAGCCTATGCTGGAGAGGATGCAGAATGAGGAGAGCAGTCCTCCATTGTTGGTGGGAGTATAAGCTTGTTCAGCCACTCTGGAATGCAGTATGGTGGTTTCTCTGAAAACTGGGAATCAATCTCCCCAAGGATCCAGCAATACCATTACTGGGCATATACCCTAAAGATGCACATTCACACCCCAAAGGCATTAGCTCAACTATGTTCATAGCAGCTTTACTCGTAATAGCAAGAACCTGGAAACAACCTAAATGCTCATCAACTGAAGAACATCTACACATGGAGTACTACTCAGCAGTAAGAAAAATGACATTCTAAAATTTTCAGGCAAATGGGTGGATTTGAAGAATATCTTCCTGAGTCAGGTATCACAAGCCCAGAAAGATAGCAGGGCATGTACTCACTCATTAGTGGACTTTAAATAAAAAGCAAAGCACACCCAAGCTGCAAAGCACAACAGCTTGGGATCAGAAGCACCTTGGACTGGCACCTTGGAGCCCACTAACCCAGTCTTGATATTAGGATGAGGAAAGTGGATTTGCCTGGAGTGGATGCTGAACTAAGCCACCTTGGGACCTTGGGACCCCCTGTCCTTGATAGGGAGGATATAAGGAGATGTGAAGAAGAGAGAGTGACTGGGAGGGGCAGGAGGGGGAAGGGAATTTGAACAAGGGGATACATGGATAAAAAATGAGACTTTATTCATAATTTTAAGAAAAGACAAAACAAAAAGATAAGCAAAAAAGAAGTAAAGTCAATTTTTAAAAATGAGCCCAAGAACCAGTAAGCCTGGCCTTGCTAACACAGGAAGAATAGGACCAACCTGGCATCTACATACAAATATGTTAATGTCACAGATTTTACGCCCTAAACACCATTAACTGAACACAGACCCTACACTTAAATGTTCAGTGCCAAGTGCAGAATTTCAAGAAGACACTAGAAAAAGTAGGGGTTGGCAAGTAGCAAATCTGCTTTCCCTGGACACAGTAAAAGCAGCTGAGGCTCATTGCATAGTTGTATCAGTAACAAAGATGTTTGCTCCACATGCTCTGCAAATGCAGCAAGTGGAGCTAAGTTACTCAGAGATCCTGCTTCCGACCTCAGGCAGGCAAACAATATGACACCAGGATGAAGTCTGGCCACGAGTTTCCATCAGCACCAGGGTCCCTGAACTCATTCTACATGGGCTCCCATGGCTCTTCCCCTTGTGGGGATTGTAACCTTTAACTCACCATAGTGTGCATTCCAAGTTTGTCCCACTATCCTCAAGTTCTCTGTAGCAGATCACAAATAAACACACAGGAACACCAGAGCCCTTGGACCTCTTACCATGAAGCATAGTAGAAGTGCCCTCCCCATTATGAACGTGGGTTGGCCTAGCAGGTCCACCAGGATGTCAATGGGTTAGAAAGGTCTGGGTGATAGGAGCACCTCTCTTAGAAAGAAGAGTGTTGAAAAGATAAAGCACAGTGGATCCAAGCTCTGGCTTCCACCCCAGCAACAAAACTGTCCCAGTTATGCAGAGATTTGCACTGCAGTTATACTTGTGCCTGGCCTACAGAACTTGATCCTACATCTTCCTGCACTCAGCAGGCATCGCTCCTTACTTTTTCTGAGCACAAGGTCTTTAGCATATACAAACCATTACTCAATGTGCAGTGAAGCAATTTGCCTACCTCACATCTCAAAGGGAACTCAGCAAGAAAGTTCACCTATATTTTCTCACACATTTCTCAGGTACACATTGGAAATCAAAACAATAACACTTTCCCAGCCTTCTGCGGTAGCTCACGTTTAACTTCCTTAAGATGTACAGCTCTGATGCGCTAGTGTAGGTAGAGAATGAGACAGTCGGCAGAAAGATAATTTAGCAATGTTGGAAAAAGTAACACAGGATACCTCAGACTGAGCTCACAGTGGCCATGAAGAGCCTGGTTCCCTTGACTCCTTCATGATGCTCACTCAAGCACTGGACCAGACCTTCCCAAGTCTGCCCTTGGGCAGGACACAAAAGTAGTGTTCCATTGGTGCTTTCATCATGGCATCTGAGAAAACCTTGAATAGGCCAGACTCCCAAAAGGCCCAACTTCAACCTACACAAAGAAAAACACATATGAAATTGGAAACACTGGGATTAAGGCATGGAATAATAAAGTTTAGAAAAAACACTAGTAGAGATTGGAGGTGGAATCCACTTAATAGGAAATAAAAATATTAATGACACCAAAAGGTGATGTGAAAAACTACAATTGTTATATCTTTAGCTATGATACTTTCAAAAGAAGACAGATTTAAATCGTTAATTTCCCCACATAAATTTAGAGCTGGGAGTGGTGCTACAGTCCTGGGATCCTACCCAGCACATGGAAAGTTGAGGCAGGAATATCACAAGTTTAAGGCTTAGCAGGCTACAGACTGAGTTGACAAAAAACTTGGGCACTTTATCAGACCCTAACTCAAAATAACTCTTTGGTTTAAAATTAAGTGAACAGATGCTATCTAAGCATGGGAAAATTCTGGAATGAGTATGTAGAATTCTCTACCCCAAAGTAAAAACAAAGCACCTATAACCATTCCAGAGAAGGAGGTGGGTTAGAAGGCAGTGCTCTGACAGGAACCAGCTTGTTGGCCACGTGAGTAAAGGCACTTGCAACCAAGTCTGAGGGTCAGAGGTCAATATGCAAAAGAGAACCCACATTTTCAACTTGTCCTCTGACCTTCAGACATATGCTATGACATGCATATTCACACATGTCTTAAAGGCCTAAATTCAGAATTTTTAAAAAGAAAACTGAAAACAAAACAGACAAATATGCACCAAAATTAAACATCCAGCAAAATAGCTAGTTATATTTTAACTCAACCACTGACTAAATGAACTCCTTCAGAATTTGGCAGGATGGCAATAGGGGGCAAAGCAATCACAGCTTAGTCCTACCAAGTCATCAAGTAATTCCTGCAGAGCTCCCTTAAGATGAGATGAAAACAAATAGCTTCTCACAGCAATACTTATCGCCTGGGTACTTTCCTTTGAGTAAACAACCAACTGTAAGCCAAGTCAGCAAAGAAAAGAAAAACACAGGAAGACAGATAGAAAAAGCAAAGAAATTCATAAAAAGAATCATGAATTGAGAGTGACCATTCACACCCTTAGCAGGATGCACCAAGGTCTGTCTCTGTGGTATGGCCGTTGCCTTAGACCTGCTCAGGCAGTGCTTACACAGCATCCAGACTGAAGACTGAGTCTCCTCTATGGCCACCAGCCCATTGCTGAGCTTCTCTCTGCTGGGAACAGTTTACTGTGGGCATTTCTCATCTCTGAGAATATATGATCTTAAGAGTAGGCAGTTCAACACACAACTGGACAGTGATCCCCTGACACACACACACACACACACCACCTCGGGCTAAATGGCTGGATCATGTATGAGTTCTCCTTATTGCTGTCCAGCATGCCTTCCATCTACAGACCCCACTCTGCAGTCCCGAGAGTCCTCACCAAGCATCATCATCATCCTCATCATGCTGTGCTGTCTAACAGCTTCCATATCCTGTATGATAATACCCTGACAGGCCACCCCCTCCTGAGGGCTATGCAGGTAAGCCATAGGGACATCTCTTATCTTCTAGGTACCTTGCTCCTTTCCCCAGCCCTCCTGAGCTGCTACACAATTTCTTTGACATCTGAGAACACAAAGTACAGAGTGGTAGACAGTGGGTTTTTTTGAACTTTGTTATACATGTATGGGTGCTTTGCCTACATGTATCTCTGTCTTCCACGTCTGTGAAGTGTCCTCAGAGATTAGAAGAGACTTGGAGAATCCTGTAGGACTGGAATCACATACAGTTGTTGGTCACCATGTGGGTGCTGGGACTGAACATAAATCCTCTGGAAGAACACCAGTGCTTTTAACTGTGGAGCCATTTCTCCAACCCAGGTAGAATTAAACAGCCTGTAATAAAAGGTTTTGACCTAATTTTAATTTGACCTAAGTTGCTTCTGTAAAGAAATATACAGCATAACGTACTTGAATAAACAGCTGGAGAGATGGTTCATTTTTTTCAGATCACCTGCTCAAAACCTTTTTTATCTGCAGTCCTAAGAACCTCACATCCTCTCCTAGGTTCTTCAGGGGCACTGAATGTATGTGGTACACCCACACACGTAAGAATAATACCCATCCACATAAATAAAATTTAAGATCTTCAGAATAGAATAGAAACACAGGATCTTTCAGATATGTGGTACTGAGACACATATTGCCAACTCATCACAAGGCCGGTCAGAGCTATAGTAAGAATGCAAGGTCAGCTTGTTCTACTTTTAAAATACTTTGTTGTGTTGGGGAAGGGGCACATGCATACCATGATGTTTAAAGGGCTCAAAAGACAACTTAGTGGAGTCTCTCCTTACAACTTTTACATGGCCTTTGGGGACTGCATTCGGGTGGTCATGTGCTTCATGTGCACACACATACCTCTGCTTACAAAGCCTTGTGCTTGGCCCAGCTTATCAAATTACATGGGAACTTTTTTCTTCGTTCTCTGGTTGTGTTGCTGAGACAGTCCCACACTACTTATTCTTGCTGGCAAGAAACTCACCATTAAATAAGGGTGGCCTAGAACTCAGAGGTATTTGTCTGCCCCTGTCTCCAGAGCACTGGGGTGAAAGGGATGCTGTTAACAACACTGGGCTGTAAAGAAAAGCATTTACAGGATGAACTGACACTTTGGTATCCTTAACCAAAAGTGACCACAAGTAAAACCTGAACTGAGAGGGTGGTGTCAACATGCCGGTAGCCACTGTCTTGTTATCTAGTGTCATGAGAAGCTATTTCAAGGCTAAAGTCTGGAAGACATGAGGAATAGGTTTGTATTTGTAAAATTATAACACTAGAGAATAAATTAGGAGTTGGAGAGTTCAAAGTAAAGCCAAACTCTGGGTAAAATAATTAAGACACATCTTAGTATACTACTGACATGGGGGAAAAATCCATCGGGACTGAACTAACCTTGAGACTTTAGAGGTGACCGACTAGATAGATTAAGGGCATTAAGGGGGTGTGAGGGCTGAGTAAAGTCAGGAACTGAAAATGTGTGAAAAGGTGGTTTAAGGATAATGAATGGGCTTAATGTCCTCAGACTTATCTTCCTATCCAGATTCCTGATGGTTGGGAATTTTGACTGTTTGATCTCCAGTATCTCCACAGTGGAATGAAAGAAGCAATTCATGTAAGTTGTTAACTGGAATCCATACAGGACATGCCTCTCCTCATACAAACTAGCAAACAAAACAAATATTTTAAAAATTAAAATATGTCTACATTTTTATAAGCAAAGCCATTCATCCAGGATCCAGCTTCAGTTTCCCTCTGGTGCTGAGATGGAAGGTGTGTTCCACACTCCACCCACCCCTCCCTTACAGTCTAGGTGGTGTATTCCACTCTGCTACACACTTACATTACAGTGCAGTTTGCTGGTCATCTGTCTCATTCAAGGCACCCAATTCCTGAAATAGCAACTCAAGTCTACTAAAATACAGTTCATCAGTAACTATTTCACTGGTAGCAGGTTGACCACGCTATTAAAGATCACTGCCTAGTTGTATTTGTTTACATCATCATACATAGTAAAAGTTCTCTACCCCAGACCTATGTCCCTAGCACCCAGGTTTCTATGCCACAGTTACCCTGAAACCCAAACCACATAAACACACAACAAAGAGAATCAATCACCTTTCTCCCTTATGAACACAAATGTATAACCTGTCAATAAAATACTCAAAAACCAAATCCAAGAACACATCAAAAAGATAATCTACCCATAATTAAGTAGGCTTCATCTAAGAGTGTAGGAATAGATCAAGATTAAAAAAAAAATCAAGAAATGTAATCAACCATATAAACAATTAGAAAAAAAAAGAACATTATCAACATATTAGATGGAGAAAAGGCCTTTGGCAAAATCCAGTACCCCTTCATAATGAAAGTTCGGCAGAGATAAGAGATACCAGGAACACACCTAATTAGAATAAAGCCATTTCCAACAACCCTACAGCTAACATCAAATTAAACAGAGAGAAACTAAAGCATTCACCTAATATCAGGGACAAAACAAGGCCTTATAACCTCACCATGTCTATTCAAAATAGAACTGGAAATCGTAGCTAGAGCAATTACATAACTGAAGGATATCAAGGGATAAAACTGGAAAGAAAAAGGCAAAGTATTTTTATTTTCAGTTGACGTAATAGGATAGATATGTAAGTGACCCTAAAAATTCCACAGCAGAACGCCTATGGCTGAAAAACACTTTGAACAAAATAGTTTGGATACACAATTAACTCACAAAAATCAGTAGCTCTCCTATGTAAAAATGATGAAGGGAATGAGAAAGAGGTTGAGGAAATAACACCCTTCAAAATAGCCCCAAACTGCTTAAAATATTTCACAGTAACTCTAACCAAGCATGCACAAGACTTACATGATTTAAAACAAACAAACAAACAAACAAAACAAAACAAAACAAAACCAACTTCTGCTCTTTGAAGAAAGAAATTGAAGAACATATGAGAAAAGATAGAAAGAATTCACATACTCACGGATAGGGAGGGTTAACATAGCAAACATGGAGGTAGGGCTGACATGGTAAAAATCGCAATTGTGCCAAAAACAATCTACAGATTCAATATAATCTGGGACAAAACCTCAATAAAATATTTTTTAACAGAAACCTTACTTTAATATTAAACATTTCAGTGTTTTTAGATAACAAATCAGTCTGTTTCATTTATTCTTGTGGAAAAGAAAAAATGATTTCTTAAAATTTGTGGATGTTTTCAGTGGTGGGGAGGCTGCACCCTGAATTTTCTCCCTTTTGCTTCTGTTTACAACTATATCAAATGCTTCTATTGTAGTGCTAGGTAAAATGTAAGGTGATACATAATAAAATAGAATTTTTATTTTGATAAAGATAAAAATACCCTGTCCCTTAATTCATGTTCTCCTTAATAAAGTAATACACCAACCACTAAGACATCCTTTCAATGGGCATTGCTGATTGCTAAGCCCTTGATGACAAGCCAATCTAAGCCTCACAGGAGGAGAAAACAGGAAGGGGAGGGGCTGTGAGGAAAACAGCTTAGTGTAGGGAAACAAACAGCAGGTGTGATGTACTTTGAATTAAAGAGCATCTTAACTGACAGGTTAAGTTCCTAGAAGTCGTAATTTACAGTGTGCTCTCTCTATTTTTTAATTAAAAACACAAAACACCAGTATTTGTAAGTACACAATGTATATATTTGTAATATAAAATATTTTCTGTACAGGCATTGAAAGGACAATTCTCAACCTCAAACGGGGGACAAAAGACAGGATAGCTAATGCAATTCTAAACAATAAAAGAACTGCTGGAGTTTGAACCGTTCCAGATTGCATGTAGAACTAGAGGAATGAAAAGCACATAGTACTGGCATAAAAACAAACACATCACACAATAGAATCAAACTGAAATAAAAGTGAAGACCCATACACGAACCCACACTCTATGAAATCTGGTTTTTGATGAAGAAGCAGAAATACACCGTGGAAAACAAACAGCAGCAAATGGTGCTTGTCAAACTGGATGTCTGTATGTAGAAGAATGCAAATAGGTCTATACTCATCATCCTGCACAGAACTCAACTCCACAATTATAGGAGACTTTATGACCATGTCCTTTGTAAAATGTTAGGTGCTGAGTGCTATATGCTCACACACAAGCTACAGCCAAATGCTCAGTGTCTCAATACCCTTACCTGATGGAAGTACATCCCAGTTTGCGCTTACCAACACGTTGTCCAATTTGAACTTTCATTGGCTCAAGCTGATCTCCCAACTGTGTACCCACAGCTTTGCTTTCCTTCATTCACGTGGTATGCATGAATGCATACCGGGAAGTACACAGAAAAGCATGCACACTGCCCATGAGTTCCTTCTTTACAACAGAGAAACCTACAGGTAAAAGGTTAAACCACCTCTAATTGAGCCATTTCCTAGCCTGTTTCCCAGCAATGAACACAATAAACTATTCCTTCTATTCTGGTCTCAGTGGAGAAGATATGTTCAACACAAATGCTGCTTCTATCTGTGCAATGGACAGCCAACTCTGTGACTCAAATGGGTAGCTTTAGAAGTGTATGATGCTGCAAACCTTTAATCAAGAATTGAAGAGGTTGGATGAGTCAGTAGGACAGCATAGTCAATGCTCTGGGGCCTAAACTGTGGGAGCCAGCAGTGATTCAGTTTCCCACAGTGACTCAGTTTGAACCTGAAGTCCATTCTAACCCAAAGGAATTCAAAGTTTGCTTGTTCTAGTCTCTTTAGGAGCTGTGAGAAAAGCTGATTAGAGCCCATGGGAATTATCTAGCTGATTTGTGGCTGTTGATAAAAATAAAAGCATCCTGTCCCTTAATTCATAAACAATATACAGATATGTTTTTTTCTCATAGCAACTGACTGTCTATGCTGTGTGAAATGTGAGCATTGTTTTTACTCCTGACTTTTAGTCTGTATATAAGCAGGCTCAGAAATAAACTTGTTGCTTTTCTGGCAGAGATCAGGAAGTCCGCTGGAATTCTGTTTTTCTGTCTCTATCTGTTCTTCTGTCTCTGATTTCCTCAGCTTCATGACCCTACTCAGCTAACCCAGCTGACTTGTCAGTGGGCTCCCACAGGATCAAGGCAAAGAAAGTCAACATTACAAACCTTGTCTTAAAATATTTTCCTGGAAGTTTAAAGGCACAACTGTTCTGGAAAAAAAAGGTGCCTTCACAATGAGAAATCTTTCCACACTCTTAGAGATTGAGAAAAATCTCTTCAGTAATTACAAGTCAGCAACTTTACAAATACACAGAGGAGCTGACAAGGGACAGGTTTGCTAATTTACATACACCGTAGGTTATGTATCCCACATATGCTGACAACCTAGAGAAATGCTGCTTACCATTCTTCCTCTATCATTAGTTTTCTCATCCGATTTTCGATCACCCGCCTAGAGCAGCACCAACCACCATGAGATGCGCACTACTACATCAACCACTAATCAAGAAAACACCCCAAAGCTTTACCTGCTCACCAGTCTGACTCTCGCTCGTGCCAAGCTGACCAAATCTAACCAGCTCACCCACTGAGTCATCAACCCCAAAGACAGACTGGTAAGAAAACCTCAACTCTCTTCACACTTGCTTTTCAGCGTATACTTGCACATGCTCACACATAAAGTTTTGAAAATCTGTCATGTTTAGGACTGGAGAGATAGCTCAGCAGCTACCACCACTTAAAGTTCTTGTGGAAGTCCTGGGTTGGTTCCCAGCACTAACATGGTGGCACACAATCATCCCTAGATGCTGATGCAGGGGATCGGATGTCTTTCTGTCTTCTGTGGGCATCAGACGCACATGTGTGAACAAATATGCAAGCAAACAGTCATACACATAGAATAAAATAATATAGAAAGATTAAAAACACAGTCTCATATATGTCATCATAGATAAATAAGCCAGAAATACATAGAAATGTAACATATATCTGTAGCCAAAACTTTAACTTTGTAGTTAAAGAAATCAAGAAACTTGACCAAAGCAGAGGAACTCCATGATTGTAGACAGGAAGCCTAAATATTATTTCAGTGCAGACTTTGAGCTATAGACTCTGTAACAATCCAATAAAACATCTAACAGTTTTACTTATTAACAACAGAAAATGATGACAAAAAAGTCATCATGAATGAAAAAAGTAACACAAGATTAAACAGCACACACAGTGACTCCACCTGACTTTAAAACTTAGCACACAACTGCAATAAGATTGTACTGCCTGGGAAACAATACAGGGATCAAAACCTTGGAAAGAAAATCACAATTAAACAGTGTCGATTTGAACACGAGTCCAGGATACCCGGTAAGTCTGGACTTCCTAACACACGATTGGTCCACCATGCCATCTACATGCAAAAGTGTTAATGACACTGACATTACGCCCTGAACAGAATTAACTGCAGATGGATCCTTCACCTCAATGTCAGTACCAAGTGCAGAACTTCTAGACACTAGAGAAAATAGAGTTCTGTCACTTAGCAAACCTGCCTTTCAAGGCGATGGTGATAAGGGCGCATGCGCGCACGCTGCACGGTGTGGTCACAATAAGGAGCTATCCATGCACAGAGCCCACAGCCTGCTCTTTGCAGCCCTGGCCGCAATCCGCAGATGGAGGAGGCAGGACCCGGGAGCAGAAAGGACAGCATGGACCTCATGGGGCGCGGGTCTGGCCGCCGGTCCCCACAGCCCCCGAGGACCCCACACCGGCTCCCCGGCTCCTCCCCGCGTGGGGACGGCGGCCCCTCAGCTCACCATGGCCGGTTCCGAGCTCGTCCCTCTACCCCTGGCAGCAGGTCAAAGTGCAACACACGGAACAAGAGCTCCTTTCTGAGGCGGGACCCACAGAGCCTGAAGCATGGCGGACCGGAAGTGCCCGCCCTTATTCTGATTGACAGTCCGATTTGAGAGGACTGATTGGTTACTGCGTCCTGAGTGACAGAAGCAACTCCATAAGGGAAATCGTGTTATGATGAGACACAATACAGTGGTTCCCAGCCCTGGCTTCCACCACAAGTCTGTCCCAAGATCTGCAGAGATTTTCATAGCAGCAAAACACGAGTCTGAACTGCAAAGTTTTTCCTACATTTAGCAGGCACTTCCTCCTCCTCCTCTTAGGCATAGGGTTTTACATCTCAAACCTGCAATTAAAGGCTGAGGTGCTTATTAAAAGCAGACACAGGCTGTCAAGTTCTTCTTGCTTCCCTCAGGCCCTACCTGATATAGGGTTTGGTTGCCATGCCCCGCCCCCTACTGAGAACTTCTCCAGCTCTGGGTCTAAGTGACCCTTCCATATATAATCCAACCATTCAGTCATTTGAGATTCTTCTGTTGAGAATTCTCTGCTTATATCTGTACCCCACATTTAAATTGGGTTATTTGATTTGTTTTGATGTCTATTTCCTTGAATTCTTTATATTTTTGGAGATTAGCTCTCTTTCAGAAGTGGGGTTGGTAAAGATATTTTCTCATTCTGTAGGCATATTGATTGTGCCCTTTGCCTTATAGAAGCTTCTCAGTTTGGGGAGGTCCCATTTATTAATTGTTGCTCTCAATGTCTTGCTGTTGGTGTTTTCTTTAAGAAGTGGTCTCCTGTGCCGATGTGTTCAAGGCTACTTCTAGCTTTCTCTTCTATTATGTTCAATGTAATTGGATTTTTGTTGAGGTCTTTGCTCCATTTGGACTTGAGTTTTGTGCGGGGTAATAAATATGGATCTGTTTGTGTTCTTTTACATGTTGACATCCAGTTATGCCAGCACCATTAATTGAAGTGGTTTCTTTTTTCCATTGCACAGTTTTAGCCTCTTTGTAAAAAATCGGGTAATCATGGGTATATAGATTAATTAGAATGGGGAACACTTCTCCACTGGTAGTAGGAATGTAAACTTGTACAGCCACTCTGGAAAGTAGCATGGTTGTTTCTTAGAAAACTAGGAATCAGCCTACCTCAGGACCCAACAATATCACTATTGAGAATATTTCCAAAAGATGCTCAACCACAACACAAGGGCACTTGCTCAACTATGTTCATAGCACCATTATTCATAATAGCTAGAACCTGGAAGCAACCTAAATGCTCCTCAGCCAAAGAACGGATAAAGAAAATGTGATACATTTACAGAATGTTGTATTACTCATTGTTTTTTTTTTTTTTAATGACATCAGGAAATTTGTAGGTAAAGGAATGAAATAAAAAAAAATCACCCTGAGTGAGGTAACACAGCCCCAGAAAGACAAACACAGTGTGTACTCACTGATAAGTGGATAGTAGATGCAAGGTAAAGGCTGCTTTCTACAACCCAGAGAAGCTAAGCAGAGAGGAAAACCCTAAGAGGGATACACATGGATTGTCTCAAGAAAGGGAAATGGTTAAGATCTAGATAAACTGGGAGGGGTGTAGAGGAGAGCAGATAAGGGGTGAGTACATGAGGCTGAGTTGGGGGAGGGATTGAGAGGAGAACAATGAGAGAGAAATCCTGACATAGTGAGCCATCATGGGCTTGGGAAGAAACCTGGTGCTAAGGAAATCCACAGGAACCCACAAGAAGGTCCTAGCTAAGATTCCAAGCAATGCTGGAGAGAATGCCTGAGCTACCCATCCCCCATAGTCAGATTGGTGACCACTTAATTGTCATCACAGAACCTCCATCCAGTGACTGCTGGAAGCAGATGCAGACACCACAGCCCAGCACTTGGCTGAACTCCAGGAGATCAGCTGAAAAGAGGAGGAGCAAGGGGCATGCAAGAGTCAATGAAGAAATCCACAGTGACCACTGGCCTGTGCTAATGGAGCTCACAGACAAGACGGCTGGAGAGTTTGCATGGGACAGAACTATGCGCTCTGAATGAGGGTGACAGATGCTTAGATGGATCTATTAGTGAGGCCCTGGATATGGGGCCAGGATTTATCCCAAATATATAAACTGACTTTTTTTAGTCCACTCCCTGTGATGGGATGCCTTGCTCAGCCTTAATACAAGGAGGGGGGATGGGTCCTGCCTCAACTTGGTAGACTAGCCTGTGTTGACTACTCAAGGGAGCCCATACCCACTTTGAGGAGTGGAAAGGTGTGTGGGGGAATTGAAAGAGATAGAGGAGGAACAGTAGATGCTATGTAAAAACTTCTTAAATAAAATTCAACATAATAGCAAATAAGAAAATATTAATAACCCTAAAAGTTAATTTTAAAAACCATAATTGATATACCTTAAACTACTTTTAAAGTAAGACAGATTCAACTTGCTAATTTCCCATATAAATTCTGAGGTGAGAGTGGGGGTGTAGCCCCAGAATCCTACCATATGGAAGAGCATCACAAGTTTAAGATCTCGTATGGCTACAGACTAAGTTGCTAAAAAAAAAAAAAAAAAAAAAAAAAAAAAAAAAAAAAAAAAAAAAAAAAAAAAAAAAAA
>PVIH01004682.1:0-45396 GCA_004025045.1 Sigmodon hispidus | reverse complement strand
CTTGATTAGACCCTGAGCCAAAGTCACTTTTTACTGTAAAGATGCTATCTAAGCAAGGGAAACCTCTAGAATTAGCACCCAGTATTCTCTACTCCCAAAATAAAAATAGTGCGCCTACAACAAATATACAGAAAAATGTTAGAAGGCAGTACTAAGACAGGAAACAGCTACTTGTTTTGGTGAGTAAAGGCACTTGCAACCAAGTTTGAGGGCCTGAGGTCAGCCCAGGAGAGCAGGTACGTCTCCAACTCGTCCTCCGACCTTCACACATGTGCTGTAGCATGGGTGTTCACACATGTGTCTCGATGGCCATAATTCAGAATTTTCAAAAAGAAAACTGAAAATAAGAGAAACAAAAACACACCATAACAAACAAAAACAACACCCCAAAATAGCTAGCTGTGAGGTTCTTCAACCACTGACCAAAATAGATTCAGAACACTGGCAGAGTCAGTGTCTGGACTGGCATGCCAATAGGCCCGAAGCCCTTTTAGCACTACAGCTGCCCACAGAGTGAGGTGAAGGGCTCCTAACATCCCAGAGGAAGGAAAAGTATGGTAATTAGAACCTTTGTTGGGAACAGCCATGTACTGGGAGCCGTGGACTCATTTCTGGGTCACTAGTCGGGTTTACAGTGGAGACCTGCCAGTTTTGCAGACAGCCAACCTCAGGCCCCTGGGGGAAAGTGCTGTAATTTTCATTTTTGTAAAAAGAAACTTTGGTTAAAAATATGCACCAAAAATCTGAAATCTCTTAAAACAATTATTTTGTAGAAAAGGCCCATCAGTGTAAACATAGAATTTTAGTGAACTAAACCCCTCAGGATCAAAGTATTTTTACTTAATCATTTCATATTTACAATAGAATCTCTTAATATTCTAATGACTAAATTATACATATTATATTGAGCACATGATGTTTTAGTTTACAGATTTATTTTTCTCTAAATTCTGCATCATTAGTGAAAGTTTAGTAAGCCACACTAAGAACATCACGATCCTATTGTTACATTTTCTTTGTCAGGGTCTCACTCTGCAGTCCTGGCTTGTCAGCAACTCACTATGCACACCTGGCTAGCTCAAAATTCATAAACGTCAGTTTGCCTCTGTTGCATATTACTAAGATTAAAGGCCTGCACCACCCTGTCTGACATGTATTAATTCTGCACACTTATCCATTAAACAAACTGAAGGTTGGTGTGACATACAACTGTACTCTGTACTGAGCACACTTTAGCAGGCGAGTCACTCTGAGATTTGGGCAATCCTGTGCTATACATGAGACCCTGTCTCAAAAGAGCAAATGGCAAAGCCTGTGCAGCCTCTGTCACCCCAGCATCTTGGACCATTAGTGTCAGTCTTTATCCTGGGGTACAATGAGACTTTGGCACCTGGCCTCTGCCCCCAAGTCCACAGTCCACTTTTTGACATCCTGTCTGGAGTCTGTGATGGTGTTGGGGCAGCAGCCAGCAGCGGTGGCAATGGCATGAAGAATCCCTCTCCAGCTGCTTTGTGGACAATTTTTTCCTTTATTCTGCCTACAGGCCTTCCACTGAGGACTCCTTAAAGCCACACTAACATTTGACTGACAAGTTCCGTCTGGCGCACTGTATGATTTCTGGATCAGGTTATCTATTTTCCCAGGGCTACTCAGTGGGACCTGAACTTGGAAACTAGCAGATAGAGTCACATGCTAATTGTAATTACTGAAGGGTTGGGCAATCATTGATAGCCCCTGGAGAGGCCCAACCAGCATGGGGTACTCTGTTAGAGACCTTTAAGGGAGGCCTTCAAGATTTTCTTCCAGTGTTCAGGGAAGGCTCTACTAACCAGCAGGTGGAAATCTCCTTGTCCGTGGGTATAGGAATGAATTTACTCACACCGTGATTCCTCTGTCCATGTCTCTTTATCCATCTTTCATGCGGCAAAATTTCTCTGTTGATATATGCACACAAGATAAAGGCAGTTTTCTTGAAATCGCAAAGTTGCAGAGCTAAAAACTTTTCTCAGGGACAAAGAGGAGATTGGAGCTGTCCCATGACACTGTCAGCATTTTAGACATTTAAGGGAGCTGTAGCTAGAAAAACACCCAGGCAGAGCTGAGAGGCAGAGAGGCTGATTATTTAGTAGACTTCTAAGTTCAAAGGAAGTTCATGCAATGCTGCATTCCTGGGTGTGCTTAATTAAACTAGGGATTAATGAATAAACATGAAAGAAAAACTACTAAGGATGCCCCAGAGGTCTTTCTCTGTCTGCAGGTCCATGGTGTCTGTAAACAGCCTTAGAGTTGCCGTGGCTACTCGCCATGCTGTGGAAAAAACTGTCTAGTCTGGATCATGCTCACATTTTCGTTAGCATAACTATGTAAAAAGGGACTTCTTTAAATCTGCAATTACACCTATCATCTAAGCAGTAAGAGTGAGGGGGATTTATGATATGTGGTAAAAGGCCTCAAACAAAATCCAGGCTGCACAAATCAAGGCATGGGTACCTGCCTAAGGGGAATCTGCCTTACTTCTATTGCTGACTAAACAGTGTCTTTCTTTGTATCCCTTCAGGGTTAGGACACAAATTAGGTAAATTTCCCAAGTAAATCCCTAACATTGATAAGCTGAAGTGAAGGTAGATGTAGGGAATTAATAGCTTTTAGGATAGATTTGGTGGCCATCTGGTTTTAACACTTTCCAGACTGTAGGAATTTCTTGGGTGCTCACTTCACCTGCTCAGGAGTGACCGGAATCAGCTGAGTGTGGGTGTTTCTTTATCTCTGAAGGTCCCACATGTGATCTGTATGGAGGACTCCTTTCCTAACTGTGTGCTCTGCCAAAAGGGAAATGATCCAGTATCTGACACAGAGGACAGAACAGAGATTAGGCTATGGAAACCAAGGTTGGGAGTGGAGGGGAGATTAGGCTGAGGGAATCAAGGTTATTGACTGTGTAACTAAATTCTCTCAACAAAAGTCCCCACGGGGTGGAAGAGGAAGTAGGCACAAGGAAGAAACTGCCCAGTAAATGATCTGAACACTGCTATGCCATGGGAAGGAATCTCAAAATTGTAATCGATGGGGGAAAGTTCATGGCTTCACACAAGAGATCTAGAGGAGGAAACAGCCAAATCATTCGAAAAGCAGTAGTGCCAAGATATCTTATGTTCCTTGGTTCAGAGCTCCCTCAGACCCCTTAGCTCTGGTGGGTTAGCCCTTTTGTGACCGCTAAATTTCTCATTGTATAATCCTGAGGCCCATGGCAAGTACTATTGTCATAATTTATAAACAATTGCTACAAAGGCTGGAAAAGAGGTGAGAGGAGGCTGAAGATTGATTTCCCTCCCAAGATGACACTACTGAGGTCAAATATCTTCAAATTTCAGCACACAAAACATCTGGAAATTTCGAAGCATAAGATCACGTCTATTTACACTGTCTTACTTGGGAACATGAGGACAGCCACGACAACTATGACCAATAATTGGAGAATGACTCCTGCTCTTTTTGAGGGTGCACTGAGTGGGTGGGCTTTGACTTTTTATTAAGTAAATAAAGGTTAAGTAAAACCATCTTCCGTGGTACTGGCCCATTAGCTTCAGAGACCTACAGTGACGGGGACAAGACTCAGCTGTCAAGACTGTGTGCTGCTCTAGCTGAGGACGCGAGTCTGGTTCCCAACAACCAGGATGGTGGGATCACATGCCTATAATACGAACTTCAAGGCATCTGGGCATGATTCTTTCCTCTGACAGAACTAAGCATACAAGTGTATACATTCATGCAAAAAACCAAAATAAACCTCAACAAAGAAATTAAAATAAAAATCAATGAGGGAAGGTGTAGCGGGAAATCATAGATTGTATAGGAGTGGGGGTTATAGCGAAGCGCAGAGATGAGAGGGATATGGTCTTTGAGACGGCACTTGTGGAGACAAAAGCAGATCGCAAAGAGAGAGGCGAGGTTTTTGGTCTCTCTGACGGCGAGGCTGTGGGTTGGTATGGCGGCTTGGCGCGTTGTTAAAACTTTTTTTTATAAGTGATTTTAACAAAATAAACTTTATTTAAAACATATTTTTTGGCGACGGGTTTTTATTGTGATAATTGGCGCCTAACGCGGGGCTAATTCCACAAACCCGCCAAATTCCGCGCCCGTGCACACTTTGGCCCCCATCTGCGTACACAAATATTCAATACAACAGCCAAAAAAAAAAAAAATCTACATACAAAAAAACTCCTAAGACCCAGTTCTAATAGTACACGCCTAGTAAAATTTGTTAAAACATTTAACAGAGACCCTCTCAGCTAAATCACCACCCCGTTTCAAACACCATTGCTGCTAAACTACGACACCTACTAACCATAAGTCCTCATTACATCTAAATAAGACAATTTTTTTTCTTTTTTTCTAAAATGTCTGATCAAATAAATGTTCACAATTTTACTCACTTTTTCACAATAATAATAAAAGATTATTTCCAAGATTACACATTTAAAAGTTATCTCCACCCAAGAGTCCTTTTGCTTTTCTGTGTGATAATATATTTCTTACCTACTTATTTTAAAAGATCTCAACATAAAAAATATAAAACTAAAATGTCTGACATAGATAAACATATTAAGACATTCCAAAAACTCATTGTTTCCATAAAAAAAAGTCTACTTTGATCACAAAAAAATTTAGAGCTCATATTAATAAAAATTTTAAAAAATTAAATAAAAAATTTAAAAAAATAAATAAAAATTTTATTAAAAAATACAAGGCTCATGTTAATAAAAATTTTAAAAAATTAAATAAAAAATTTAAAAAAATAAATAAAAATTTTAAAATAATAAATAAAAACTCTAAAAAATTTAAACAAAAAATAATAAAAAAATATAAAATCTAAAAAAATGTTCCATTCTATAAAATTATTAAAAAGATCATTTATAAAAAACTTTAAAACACTAAAAAAGACCATTACCACTAAATTACAAAATTATAAAGCTCGCTTAAAAATTTTTTAAAAAAAATTTTGAGGCGACACCTGCTCAAAATAACCCAAAGCCCCCTCTTAAACAATACTATTACAAAAAAAGTTCTTTACCTAGAGCGACGGGTTTTTACCGTGATAGAAAGAAAGGTCCAGACAATGTTATAAGGAAGCATGCTTATATGGTATATTTATTTGAGTTCTAGAAGACAGTTTTTCCTTATTTATCGCTCAGCTTGTGATACTTTGTATATATGTTATATACACATTATAAATATTAGCAGGTATGGTGACTTATGACTTTAATCATAGCCGTTTTGGGACAGAGGGAGATGGACCTGCAGCTTCAAGGCCAGCTAGGACCATACAGTGAGACCTGGTCTCACAAATAAAATTAAGTATGTAAGAAATGGAGGTGGCAAATAAAAATTCTTTCTTCTGGGAAGAGCACTTTCTTGACTATAATTCCTGAGCATCACTAGTATATCAAGTGAATCAATTTTTCTCATGTAGAAGATACTGATAATTATTTTAACAATTTTATATTACTAAAAGAAGCAACTTTAAAATGTCTGAAGAAGTAAACCTATTGATTTAAAATTATAGAGATTTAATGCTTACATTTTAGCACTAGAGAAGGCTCAGCTGTTAGGAGCACATGCTGCTATTTCTGGGAACTCATTTGCAGTCCAGCACCTATATCAAGCAGTTACATGGAGAGTCTTTGAATCAAACTTTGATTAAAAATAAACATATCAACTCATTTAAAGTTTTTATTTTTGAGACAGGATCTCTTCACTCTGTGTAGCTTTGTCCCTAGAACTTGCTCTATAGATCAAGCTGGCCTTGACCTATAAAAATCAACCTCCCTGTGCCATTCAGGTACTGGGATTAAAGGCTTTTATTGACCCAGGTCCTCTAGAGAAGCAACAAGTGATCTTCCTAGTAGTACCACCATTATATGACTTTTTTGCTGTTGCTGGCTTTGTTTTATATTAAGAACAGCATTTTATTTGTTAATATTTTGAGAACTGGTTGATCTGTCACTCAGTAATGTATTAACAATTCATTCCATCCAGGTAATATCATATTTGCCTTATATTTCAAACATAGTCACTCCAGTTTTCTGATAGTCTTTTACAAAACTGGAGTGAACGCTTAACACTTTGGAAGAATTCTGAGTGAGCTCCTGAGTGCTTTTTATCTTTTATCTTTTTCTCACTAGTTTGTTTCGGACAGAGGCTCATATGTAACTTTGCCTGTCCTAAAAATAAAATCCACGCTGGCCTGGAAACCAGAGAGTTTTACATGCCTCTGTGCTTTACAGATTGGGATACAAGTTATGAGTCACCAACACAAAGAATCAATGAATCAAAGAGTTGGTTCTTTGAGAAAGTCAACAAGATAGATAAACCATTATCCAAACTAACCAAAAAGCAGAGAGAGTATCCAAATCAACAAAATCAGAAATGAAAAGGGAGACATAATGACAGACACCCAGGAAATCCAGAGAATTATCAGGTCCTACTTTGAAAATCTATACTCCACAAAAATGGAAAACCTAGAAGAAATGGATAGCGCTTTGGAGGGGTACCATTTACCAAAATTAAATCAAGATCAGACTGAAGACCTAAACAGACCTATAACATCAAAAAAATTGAAGCTGTCATTAAAAGTCTCCCAAATAAGAAAAGTCAAGGTCCAGATGGTTTCAGTGCAGAATTCCACCAGACATTTAAAGAAGAGCTAATACCAATGCCAAACTCTTTTTATGAGGCCACAATTACACTAATACCCAAGCCACTCAAAGAAACAACAAAGAAGGAGAATTACAGACCAATTTCTCTCATGAATATCGATGCAAAAATTCTCAACAAAATTCTGACAAACGGTATTCAACAACATATAAAAATATCATCTATCATGATCAAGTAGGCATCATCCCAGAGCAGGGATGGTTCAACATACGAAAAACCGTAAATGTCATCCATCATATACACAAACTGAAGGAAAAAACCACATGATCATATCCTCAGATGTTGAAAAAGCCTTTGACGAAATCCAACACTCTATATGATAAAAGTCCTGGAGAGATTAGGAATTCAAGAAAAACACCTAAATATAATAAAGGCGATTTACAAGAAGCCAGCAGTCACCATCAAACTTAATGGAGAAATATTCAAAGTAATCCCACTAAAATCAGGAACTAGACAAGGATGTCCTCTCTCCCCTTATCTATTCAATATAGTTCTCAAAGTTTTACCTAAAGCAATAAGAGAATGAAAAGAGATTAAGGGGATATAAATTGGAAAAGAAAAAGTGAAGCTATCTCTATTTGCAGATGATATGATTGTATACATAAGTGATCCACAAAATTCTACCAGGGAACTTCTACAGCTGATAAACACCTTCAGCAATGTAGCAGGATTCAAGATTAACTCAAAGAAATCAATAGCCCTCCTATACACTAAAGATAAAAGGGCTGAAAAAAAATAAGGGAAGCATTACCCTTTATAATAGCTGCAAATAACATTAAATACCTTGGAGTAACTATAACCAAAGAAGTAACAGATCTATTTGTCAAAAACTTTAAATCACTGAAGAAAGAAATTGAAGAGGATATCAGAAAATGGAAAGATCTCCCATGTTCCTGGATAAGTAGGATCAAAATAGAAAAAATGAAGATCCCGGTCCACAGACCTAACTCATGGAGCATTAACAAACTCAGAGGAAATACAGGGGTCAGTGGAGCACACAAGAGGTACACCAGGCTGTGCATCTGTCTGTGTCCCTGTCATCTCCCTGCAGGGACAGATGAATGAGCATATGCAGTGCAGTCTCAGGATGATCTTGCAGATGCAGTGGTTGCAGGCTTAGGGTCACTGAGGACACAGCTCAGGCATTTAATGTACATTATTTACTTCTGCAAGCTGAAGCCGTGGGGACAACCTTCCACAGACCCTAGATAATAAATGGGACTCATAAATCACTGGAAGGCAAGCCTGGTTCTTTTCCGATGATGCCCAGCTGACCTGATTATACTACACTATCAGTTCCCTACACTCAGGCTCTCTGATTTCCATTATTCCTTATCTGATATGACTCTCCACATGCTACTTACATTAGAATAGTCTACCCAGGAATATAAGCTCAGTGCAAAGGGGAGAAATACTGAGTGTAAGGTAAGAGCAGGTATGGGGAAGGGGCATTGAAAAGAAAGTCTGATTTTCTAGACCTAAACACAGTTATGGCAATAAACACAAGTGCATTGCAATTTGTACAAAAAACCAGGTATTGAGTCATGCCTCAGGTGTGGACACCCTGCCTATGATACTCCACTGAGTGGCTTGAGGCCTGTGTTAGGAATAAAGCCCCTGTATTAAATCCCCCTTGAGGGGCTGAGGGCACGGTTGTTGTAAATGGTTCTGGCCTGCCTATCCAGCCTATACTCAAGGTTCAGACCCACAGTCCCACAGAATCACACAGATACTTGTATTATTTTTACACTGATTGACCTAGGGCCCAGGCATATAACTTGCTAGCTCCTTCATCTGAACTCAACCCATCTACCCATCTTGTTCAGTCGCAGCTCGGTACCTTTTCTCAGAGCAGCATTTCCTCTGCGCCTCCTGTCAGCTCCAGTGACCTTGGCATCTGTGTCCGGCATTTGCCTTTGCTCTGAGATGTTCCTGAGTTTTCTTAGCCTGGTAGCCTGTCCACACTTCCTTTTTGCCTTTGGCTAATCAGCTTTTATTAAACCCATAAGCAGGACAAATATTTACATTACCAGCATAATCCTACTACACATGGTCAAGTGGAAACCACTCCCTAGAATATCCCAGTGAGAGGCTTGAGGTGTGGTCAGATGTGGGTATTTATACCTCCCTAGAGTCGATGGGACCTAGGACAACAGAGCCATAATTGAGTCCATACTGTCATATTCAAGAGCCAACTTTATTCACTTCCTCAGACAATATATATTCTGAAGTATAACAAAGGTCACATGAGTAAAATTATCCTGACATCAATTAGTATACAACCACTAGGACAGGAAATATGTGGCAAAGCCATGTATAAACATTTAATTGGATAACTGCATCACACAAAAATGATGACTTTGAAAAAATGCAGTATGGTGGTTCCTCAGAAAACAGGAAATTAATCTCCCCAATAATTCAGCAATACAAGTATTGGGCATATACTCCCCAAATCAATACATACCCTAAGGGCATTAGCTCAACAATGTTCATAGCAGCATCATTTGTAATAGCCAGAACTTGGAAACAACCTAGATGCCTCTCAACTAAAGAATAGGTTAACAAATTATGGTACATTTACAAAATGGAGTACTACTCAGCAGTAAAAAAACAAAAACAAAAACAAACACCCTGAACTGCAGAGAGCTGCCTTCAGCCACGCCTTAAAGATGGCGCTGGCTTCCGCCCTCCACCTTCCACATGGTGAGTGCTCTCAGTGACAAACATTTCCATATATGGCTAGGCTGAGGATCTGGCTTGCTTCCGCATACCTGGACCTATAGGTAGTGCACACATGGCGTACTGGTGGGGTTGGCTGCCCAGAGGCTATTTAGGCTGCAGGTGGGTTTTCCCTGGGAGAGAAGATGTAGCAAATCAGTCAGTCCCTGTCCTAAGTAAGTCAGAAGTCAGAATTCAAGGTTCCTGAATAAACTGCAGAAAGAAGAGCCTGGTGTTGCGTCTTCCTTATGGGACGAGGCAGTCGTGACACTGAATTTTTCAAGCAAATGGATGAATTTGGAGAGTATTTATTCTTAGTGAGGTAATACATGCCCAGAAAAAGAGACATGGCATGTACTCACTCATAAGTGGACTTTGGACATAAAGCAAAGAATAATCAGGCTGCAAACCACAACCCATAAATAGCTAAGTAACAGAAGAAACTTAAGAGGTTATTTTTCTTAGAACATACTGTACTTACATTTTTATTTTTATTTAAGGTGCTGGACCTTATATGCTGCTTATATAACAATGTAAGGTAAATTTCTAGTCCTTGAAAGTTATTATTATAAACTATTTAGGATAATAGAGAAATGCAGGTTAGTAGTAAGTAGCCTATTATAATCAAACTTGTAGTCATGTTAAGTATGTTTTCTAGGTCAAACAGAGTTATAGTTCAGATAGATACATGGTCTTCAAACACTTCAGACATCTACAGAATATGATATTTAAGATGTTTTAGTAATCGAAGGCTTTTTATGAAAATGAGACATGCCAATAAGACATGTCTGCTCCAGGCATCACCAATCTACTTCAGAGAAGATGATGAGCATCAACAAATCTCCATATGGAATTTCCATTTGTTGTGGCAAAAGTTAGCCACTGGGTAAGAAAATGTCTTTGCCTCAACTGCTGACAGTATTCTGTCCAAATTGGACAAGCAGGACATAGAAAAATAGTGACTGACAACCTTTGCCAAGTCAAGGCAGAAAGGATCTTTCAAAATTCCTTTTTCACAGAAAAGTCAGTCAAATATTCTAGGCCTGTAGGCTGAAGATGGATGCCCCAACATTATAGAGGAACCTTGGGTGACTTTCCAGGTAGCCAGCTGTTTCTATCATTTCTTAGTTTAGAATTTTTCTCTGCACTTCCTGCTCACTCAAATATCTCCAGTCTCTGATGGAGTTGAAGACTTACAGGTTTTCTTGCTACCAAACTTATCAAAGAAACTCACAAAAGAGGTATAAAGTGTATAAGGTCGGGAGACATAAAGCCATCATTTAGGGTTGCTAATGCAAGTTTATCCTAACTAAAGTAAATTACGTACAACACTTTGAACTCACCAAGATGGAACAGATAATGGAGTATTTTCTCCGAATTTACCAAATGCAAATGGAGAGGACATTTTAATGTAATTCTTCACTGTATATAATTATACTTGTTGTATATATGTATACTATGTTAAAACCTTCCCTTTTATTTAGACAAAAAGAGGAAAATGTATCATATTTTGATGAAATTCTGAAAATAACATTTTTTTAAAATAAGAGAATAGATATGGCCAGCAGCAGATCAAAATTAAACACAGAAGTCTAGAAGTGAGGACAGATAAGAAACAGAAAATACTAATGTGGCTGGGAGAAAATCTCAACCTTCATTGGCGGCTTCATTATGGATACCATAATATCTGACTCTCAATTTTGTATTGACAAAAAAAGAAATTAGATAAATGCTTCATCCTGTGACTTCAAGGAACAGCTCATTATGTGACTCAAATGGGTTCTATTAAAATTGCCTGATGTTACAAATGTTTAATACAAGAATTTAAGAGGTGGAGTCTGAGGACAACAAGGGCATGCAGCTGTACATGGGGATAGCTAAGCATGAGTCATCGTAACAGACCCTGTCTGAATAGTATAGCTCTGAAGACTGAGGCTGAAGCTGTTCTGGATTTAATGTGGCTTCTTAATGGCAAATCATTCCACACACACACAGCTTAATAAAGAATAGGTTATTTAGTAATAACAAGTCTCCAGATCTGTATAATGATCAAGAGGATCTGTCCAGTAACAGATTTGCAAATTAATTCACAACATATGCTTAGGCTTTAAATATATGCTGTCAAGCTGGAGAAATGCTGTTTTATGCCCTCTTGCTATCATGGCTTGCTCAGTTTGCTTTCTTATATAAATCAGAACCACCTGTGCAGAGTGTCATCTATCAAAGTGGAATGGGCCCTATTACATTAACCATTAATCTAGAAAATACTCTATATATTTGCCTACATGTAAATCTGTTGTAGGAATTTAGTAAAGTCTCTGTATCTAGGATAAAAATTACTGTGACTAGTTGTTTTCCAGAACTACTTTGACCCACTGTGAAAATGATTGCTTTCTGTAATTTATAGAATTGTTTTACTAAGTAGGCATTACAACGTTGGCATGATATTGGTCAAAAGACACTTTTGACACATGTGTAGCTCTTGAATTACTGGGTACCACAAACAGAACACAATAAAAACTAAAGTAGCAGGGACATGATGCTTTCCTAAGGAGAAACATTTGATTAGATTAGGAGTTTTAATATGAGGAGCTAACTTACCACAAAAGCACTTTGTGTAACAAGCAATAATTATGCCTGTAAATTGCAGTTTCTAATCAGAGGGTTGACTTTCCTGATGCCTCACAGGCCTAAAAAGTTCATCTTGGAGTGACTTCTTTCTTTGACCAACTTATGCTATTAAGAACACTCAAAATCAATCTAACTCCAGCTTGGATCAGGCTGATCAAATCTACAGAATCATCTCTAGCTCCTCAAACAATTACTTTTAAAGCAAACCTCAACTCTCTTAATACTCAGTTTTCAGAGAGTGGATCTTAATGCACACACACACACACACACACACACACACACACTTTAATAATAAACTCTTAAGTTCAGGACTGGAGAAATGGCTCAGTAGTTAAGTCTACTTACACTTCTAGTAGAAAACATAAATTTCATTCCCAGCACTAACACTGAGGTACACAATCATGTCATGCCTACATCCTATTGCAGAGTATCTGATGCTCCCTTCATTCTTCCATGGGCACCAAACATACAAGGAAGGAAAACACACATACAGATGAGATAAACATAGCAAATTAAAAACAACCCACATTTCTTTTATGTCTCAATGAATGAAACAGTCAGGAATACATAGAAATATGACAAATATTCCTAGAACTAAGGCCATGTCCAAGCACTGCATTGGGGATTCTAGGCAGAAACTTCACCCCTAAGAAATGCCCCAAGATCTACACTGGGGTTTTCTAGGTAGGGGCTTTACCCTGAGCCACAACATCATTCCCTGGTTTCCTTAAATATTCCACAGTACTCCGGTTTAATAGCACAACTGACTTTTAGGTCCAGGATCTCAAACTATCTTCTGACCCTATCTGTACATTCCTTGCAGTCACCCAGTGTTCCACACTTGTTATTTCCATTTCAGAGCGAGCATATACTCGTAGGTGGATAGTTTTAATGTAGGTGGTATTGTAGGAGTGATTCACTAGCAATTGATTATAGAAAAGGATTAATATTTATTAAGGGGTTTAGATGAAACATTCACAGATACAAGATCAAACCTTAGGGTTGAAATGTCCGACGAAGCAGCGGCAGCAATCCTCCCTCCAAGAGCATGGGAACAAACAGGAAGGACAGGCAGCGTGCAGCTGGTCTTCAAAGGGGGCTGGCCACGCCCCATTCAAGGGTCCTTAAAACCTCAAGGCCATACCTAGGTCTTGCTCAAAAGCACCTAAACCCAACACAAGGTGGCATATCAGAAGTTGAAGTTGTATCATGTCAGGTGTTAGAGTGTTAGAAATCAGAGGGCAAGAGTATGGGGAGCCCTGGTATAATGGGGTCCGCTGGGCACCCAGCCTGGGACCTTACCAATGTAAAAAATGGCAGTTTCTTTAGACAAAATAATTCTTAGGGGAAAAAAAACCTCCTTCGTCATCAAACAATATAGTGTAATAGTTCTGCCTACTTCCACACAAGAATCTGCATTGTGCCCCTCTCCCTGATTACAGTAAGAATAAAGGACTGGATACAGCTGGGTCCAAAGATAAACGCACACTATGGAGAGAAACAATGTCTTCATATCCAGATAGGCATTTAGACACTTGCTGAACTCATCAGTTTCTTCATTAGGAAAAAAGTGCTGTGATAAGGTTGATGGCTGCTTTCATTCCAGAATCATTAAGTCAACTTCAGTATTTACTGTGGCTAAACTATTGTGCGATTAGAGTCTTTTTTTTTTTCTCAATAAAGCACAAGTTATCCAGATTCACCCTCAGATCCTGCCAGTCTCCTTTCTTTGCTGACATCATACTTCCTTCTTGGGACCTGAACTCTGCCTGAGTTGGACTCTGGCAAGGACCTCTTGGAGAAAACACAATTCAGTTTCCAGTCTCACATGGCAGGTCACATTTCTAACTTCACAATTTCAGGTATTCCAACCACTTTTTATTGCTGAATGGACAGTGTCCTTGTGTGTGCCTAGACATGCAGACAGATACTGAAGCTCATGGGGAAGCATACCTTAAAGAGAGCCTTGTGGCAGAAGCTGTCAGTGTGGAAGAACTCTCTTAGCCTCTCCTAAGTCCACCAGTTGCCTCTGAAGTTGGGTCATGTGGTCAGGCTAGAGGCCCAGAACATCTGCTTCCAACCTTACTGACCGCATCCCAGGTAGATCAAGACTCCAACATCTCCTGAATAAATGAGCATCTATGTGCATGTTTGTGTTATTATGTACTTGTAAGCATATTTTATCAGACTTTATTTCTTTTGTGTATATCTACAGGTGCCTGCACAGTTGTGACTTTGCATATGTGGCAGGAAGAGGACAATTAAAAATTTGTTCTATTCTTCCATTGTGTGGGGGCCAAACCTATGTATGTAGGGTTGGGAGCAAGCTACATTACTGGTTGTTCCATCTTGCTGACTCTGACTATACATTTTGGAAAATATGAGAGCATATGTTTGTGGTCTGTATCTGAATGTTACTGCTACATTTGTATGTGGAGGGCATATGTGATATATGCGTCAGTGTGGCTGCTATCTTTGCATATGTGTTTGGAGAAGTCTTCATTGATGTTTGGGTTTGTGGGAGTTATGTGTGGCCAGAGGTGGTGTGAATGTGTATAAGGTTGCCCCTGTGAAGCTCTGGCATGTCATGGTTGACCTGGCATTAACTAACTAACTAACCAGCATGGCAATCTTATCAAGCCCAGCCCAACTGTCTTAGTCACATCTACTCCTGCACTTTTATTTCCTATTCTTTTCCATAGCCCAGCCTCCAATGAGCCCAGTATGGAAACCACCTGCCCATCTTTCCACTGCTACCACTGGCTTCGCTCACTGAGGAATGCCCAAATTATCCCTGTCCAAATGCTTTCCAGTGATCCTCAAACTTCAACACCCATCCCTATTTCCAATGACATCTAGCCTCTATTTCTACAACCAGCTTCTGACC
This sequence comes from Sigmodon hispidus, assembly GCA_004025045.1. Lineage (NCBI taxonomy): Eukaryota > Metazoa > Chordata > Mammalia > Rodentia > Cricetidae > Sigmodon > Sigmodon hispidus. Next base: position 30,446 of record PVIH01004682.1, on the reverse strand, counting down.
CAACCATGCCCAGCTGCTGTTTCTTTGCTCACAACATCTTAACATTCTACCCCTCCCACACACACACCAGCATCAACCCTCCTAGGACCCACCCTTTTCCGTGAGTCTATAGGTAAATACTTGGCAGCAGGGTAATTGTAGAAACCTCAATATAATTTGATCATGCCTTGAGGACATTCTCTGGCAAACCACAAATATGTCACTTCCATTTGATAATAGATTGTTGCTGTGAACATCCTAATATATGACATGATGGGTCAGATAACAATCAGGTCAAGATGGGAATGCAGCTCAGGTTTCATGTAACTTAGTGGTCCATTGTCTATGTTCAGTTCCCACTAAGGCCCAATAGTATGTCAAAAGCTGTCTCTAAAAGAAAGAATACTTGTCTGCAGGTGGCTGTAGTCTCACTCCAAGAGCCCAAAGGTCTCTTCTTGAATACGATTATAGACAATAGGGAACCAACAAGGCTCCTAAGAGCATCCCTCTCTGCCACTGCCGCTTCACATACTATCAGTATACCAGTCCATGTAGTATAAAAACCTACTCAGCAGCCTGCATCAATTGAAGAACCTTCTTCTGTTCCAGGTCCTGCACAACACTAGCAGCTTTTCAAGTCAGTTGATAAATCCGCCAAAATAACACATTCAAGAGAGCAATGTGCTGTTTCCAGAAATCCGATCAGGCACAGTGCTCATCTCTAGGTAGTAGGAGGGGCAGGTGCAATAACTTGTCCTTTACTTTAAAAGAAATATCTCTACATGCCAACAACTACTGGACTTCTAAGAACTTCAATGAGGTATAAGACACTTGAATTTTGGTGGAATTTTTGACCCATCCTTGATGGGCATATGTGTTACCAATGAGTTCAAAATGATTGTTACCACCTGCTCACATGGTCCAATCAACATATGTTTCCCAATGTGTTATTTTGTAGAAGAGACAGGTGATCCAGATACCTTCTAGGTTATGACACAGGGAGGGAGAGGTAATGTACTATTCATGTAAAACTGTGAAGGAAGACCAGTCAGTGAAATCTATTCATCTATAGTTTCAAATGAATTGGTTAGTGTATAATTAGAGGTTAAACATTTTGATTTTGCTAAAATTGCACTGGGAATAACAGTCTCAGTTCATGAGACCAAGAAGCAAAATTAATAAATGAAGTTAGCTTTCTGACAGACTTTCCAAAGTCCTCATCAATGGAGAGAATTCAAGATTTGATTGCTTAGTAAATTACTCACTCATCCCATGCTTTAGGATGTTTTTCAGAGAACGGATGATATTTATCTACAGGAGGCTCCAGTTAGCTGAGGTAGCTGTCACCTGTATCAATGCCAGAGATGCTTTGCTTTCAATTTTGCTTCAACAAAGAAATCCACATTTGCCAATTTTAAATTTTGGTCATGAAGTTTATATGCATTCCAAGAATTTGATATCACATCTTCATGTTTAATGTCCCCCTTAATTTTTGTGGCAACAGTCCAAGTTAATGACCAACAAACCCAAAATCAAACAGGGATTTTTTTTTCACCCTTCTTTATATGTATTTTCGTTTTCCTTTCAAACTCTGCCCCATACTTCTTCACTGAAATAACTGTCTTATGGAAACCAGGAGTTAAAACAATTTGCATAAAATATAATAGTTGTGCTTTTAATACTTGTGCTCATACTTATTTTTAAAATGATGCACTTGTTCAAAATAAAGCAAAGCCTGCTCTGGTTTCTGCACCATTATTCTCAGTCACCTCCTTCTGAGAGTCCTCACTCTCTCGTCTTGTAGCCAATTTCTGATGCCTGTTCAATAGCCCCTTGTCCCCATTCTAGAGATGGTGGGGCCTTGGAAGAATTAAGCCCATAAATGAGGAGGACTAGTGTCGCATGCAAGAGCCTATTTTATTCAGAGTCCCAGACAATTTATTCTCTTAGGTTTAAGACAGGTTATGTGAATAAAGTCTGAGTGTGTTCAAATGGTATACAATGACAAAAACATTCCACATGGAACAACAGCATGGGTTTCCATGAAGGCACATAAAGCATAGTTTAATTGAATAAAAACAACAGACAGTAATGAGAAATATGAAGTAAACACACTCCTCACTGCTATATTGTGAGAAACATGAAAACACATTCAAAGAACAATTCTGAGTTTTTAAAAAACTTAGATCACAATATCCTTGTCTTGTTTTCTTGAAGTGTACACACAAGCACTCAAAATTCTCCTCACATGACTTCATCCAGGACAATGTTCCAACAATATACATGAACAAAACTCATTTATTTTAAGAAAAAAATATAATGTATACATAATGAAAGCTGTTTTTAAAATAGAGTCTCCTTCTTGTTACACACACACACACACACACACACACACACACTAATAAATATATATGTATAAATTTGTCTTTATAACATTAACGTGCCTGGTGCCCAAGGAAGGCATAAAAGTGTGTCAGACCTCCTGGACCAGGATTTACAGATGCTTCTGAGCTACCTGACATGAGTCCTAGGAACTAAATTTGGATGTTTAACAGAAGCAGTGCTAGTGAGTCAACTCTTTAGTTCACAAGGATGCTGTTATAATGCAAAAGAATGAAGCAGCCCCTTTACTCCTTCTCTTTTCCATCTTTTGTAGGTAATGAAAGTCCCTGCTACTTGTTTAAAGACTGAATGGATTTCAATCCCTTTGTGAATGGAGTCTGCACACTGTTTAATTGTTAACACATTTCCCTTGATGGCAATAACTCCAACAAATGACTTAGCTAAGTAAAATGAGTCAAGTTATGCTAGGTATAGTTCCAAATGTGATCTATACATTTAAAAATGTTTACTTATTTTTCTTTTACATGAAAAGGTATTTTGCTCGCATGTATGAGTGTGTTGAATCCCCTAGAACTACAGTTACAGAGAGTTATGAGCTTTGATGTGGGTACTGAAATTTGGTCCTGTGGAAATGCAACCTTCTTTCCAGATGCTTTTTTGGATATTTTACATAAAGAATCTCTCTACATACCTATGATCATCCTGAATCTGAATATCAGGCAATCAGCCTTAGAGTTAATTACATTTTCTTACCAATAAAATATCTGCCATTCATTTGTGTTTCTAAGAATATGATGAGAAGTATTTAGTCCTCAGAACCAAGTACCATGATCCAAAAATAATGAGATTACAGTATATATCAGTTTTATTTGCAAATACATTTTATTATTCAAATTATCATCTGTTTCTCTATTCCTAAAATACAATATGTTTATACCTTGAAAAAAAAACCCCATATTTTAACTATGGAGTGGTTCTAATCTTATTCAAGCACCAATGAGCTAAAACTGGAGAATAAAGTATGTGGACTGCAAGGCTTGATGGTTTATGGGGATTTTCACCAGTATGAACTTTTTCATGATTTTGAAGGATACTGCGACATGCAAAGACTTTACCACACTGATTACTTTCATAGGGTATTTTTTAAATGTGATTTCTTTCATGACTATAAAGATGGCAGTTCTGTGCAAAGTCTATCACATTCATTATATTCATAGAGTTTGTCTGCAGTAAAAGCTTTCCTTTATTTGGAGGTGACTGTTGAATGCAAAGTATCTACCACATTGGTTATATCTATAGGATTTCTCTCTAGTATGACATCCTTCATGCCTGTGAAGATGACTTTTACGTGCAAATGCTTTGTCACATTGGTTACACCTATAAGGTTTCTCTCCTGTATGAATTCTTTCATGATTGCGAAGATGACTATTATGTGCAAAGGCTTTACCACATTGATTACATACATATGGTTTCTCCCCAGTATGAATTCTTTCATGACTGAGAAGATTACTCTTCCTTGCAAAGGCTTTACCACACTGATTACATTCATAAGGTCTCTCTTCTGTCTGAATTCTTTCATTAACAAGAAGATTCTTCTGTGCAAAAGATATAGCACTTTGATTATATTCATAAGGTTTCTCTCCAGTATGAATTCTTTCATGAATGAGAAGGTTACTCTTCTGGGCAAAGGCTTTACCACATTGGCTACATTCATAAGGTTTCTCTCCAGTATGAATTCTTTCATGAATGAGAAGATTACTCTTCTGTGCAAAGGCTTTACTACATTGATTACATCCATAGGGTCTTTCTCCAGAATGAATTCTTTCATGACTTCGAAGTGAACTCTTCTGAGCAAAGGCTTTACCACATTGATTACAACCATAGGGTCTCTCTCCAGTATGACTTCTTTCATGACTGCGAAGATTACACTTCTCTGCAAAGGCTTTACCACATTGATTACATTCATACGGTTTTTCTCCAGTATGAATTCTTTCATGAATGAGAAGCTTATACTTGTGTGCAAAGGCTTTACCACATTGATTACATTTATAACGTTTTTCTCCAGTATGAGTTCGTTCATGCCTGTGAAGATTACTCTTCTCTGAAAAGGCTTTACCACATTGACTACATTCATAGGCTTTCTCTCCAATGTGCATTCTTTTATATATTTGAAGATAGCATGGACTTGCAAAGCGTTTATCACATTGCTGATATTCATACATTTCTTCTCTATCATGAGTTCTATGTACATGAAGAAGACTATGACATGCAGAGACTTTATCACTTTGATCATAATCATAGCATTTCCCTTCCAAATTAATCCCATGGTGTACTTTTAAGAAGGAATCATATCTAAAAGCTTTATCATGTGGATTACATTCATAGAGATTCTCTTCATTATTGGTTGTTCTGTGTGTTTGAGGATGCCTGTAATAGCTAAACTCTTTACTACATAGCTCATATTTTTCGCTTCCTCTTCCCAAATGAGAATTTTCATGTTTTTTAACAGAACTGGAAGAACATGCAGAACATTTTCCTATACTGTGAGTCTCACTACACATGCAAAGTGAACCAGTACAGAGAGATGAATTTTTATATTCCTTGTACTCGTAAGATTTTACTCCACTATGAGAGTCTAAACTTGTATCACACTCATATTTTCTCATATCGTAGACTGCAACACATCTCCTAATTGTTCTGGGAGAAACAGAGGCACATTGCTTCTTTCCATATCCCTGATGTTTGCAAGGCTTGTATCCAAAATGACAGTTGAAATGCCTATTAAAGGAAGAATAACAAACAAAGGGTTTTCACATTATATTCCTATAGTCTAACATTTTGTTCCTCAGCAACAGTAGTATATGGAATCAGGTTTCTATACCATGATCAATTCCTTATCTCTCATAAAATTCTCCTCTCACTAAACTGGCATGTCTTTCATGTTTATAAGGAACACTAGCTTTAATATAGAATATTTATGTATAAGGGCTCATAGCCATTTTCTATCCTCTTATCAATATGGAATTATTAACCTAATACGATGGTTGAATTGCATGACAATTATACAACATACCTCTCATATGATTACAATTAAAATTGTGACATCTGTTATGGCGTTTTTCCCTTGTTTTACCCTGAAAGGAATGCTTTCCAAACAATGATCAGCTACCTGACATCAGAGTGCATAATGTTGTGAGAATTTAATAACTATCACACAGCTGTGTTCATTTACACTGTTGCTTTCTTCAAAAGTTCAAGGAACATTAACATTTCTTCCAAGGTACACATATATCAACTTGCACATGAAAATTACCTTTCATGTTGTCCAGAACTTTGACAATGTTCTTCAATATTGTGGTCTTCCCATTTGTAGCCTAAAATACAGAACCAGAAAATGTATGTCATATATTATTGAAAATTAGGCACAGTTAAAATTACTATCTTCATGAATCTTTGAACAGTGACTGATTTGGTCACTAGACTTTTCCTCTTTCACATTCAAAATCACAGAGAAGCAACATTCTCCAAGAAATGCTTGTTCCTTAAGTTAAAAAGTGACAGAAATCTCACATTCCTACCTATACAAGTGAGGTTCCAGTAGGTTTCCAGCATCACATCTTTGTAGAGACTCTTCTGGGAAGGATCCAGCAAAGCCCATTCTTCATGAGTGAAGTTCACATGCACATCCTCATAGGTCACTGCATCCTAAAGTATCCCATATATGTACATAATAGAAATGTTGAGACTGCATTGCAAATATATACTTCATTGAGAATATATCTACATAATTCATTGTACTCAATTTATTCTATAACATAGGTCATAAAGTAACAAATGTAGTCACCAACACATTTTAAATGGAAACAGAAAAGAAAAATTATGTCTTCTATTTCTGTGCCAACAAAACAGAATAGGACATTGCATGAGAAATGCCTAATAATATAGATGGAGAAACATAGAAATAAAGTAACACTATTTAGTGTGTATCAGTAAAATTTTATCAAAATTATTAATTAAAAAAAGATAGATTATATGGATGTAGTGGAGCATATCTTTAATCCTAAATCTCAGGAGGCAAAAGCAAGATTGTTTTGTGTAGAGGTTTCCAGGGCAGTTTAAGGTACATAGTGAGACCCTGTCTCAAAGAAACAAATAGAAAACACTTAGAGACTCCATAGAGTTAAAATATTCACTCCAATTCTGTACTTCTCAATCACAAACTGAAGTAATTCTTTGCAAATTACAAGGGCAACAATTCCTGAGGAGAAATGCACGTTCAGTATGCTACTGACTGACAGATCAAAGAGTTCTCAAAAACAGTAGTAAAGTAACTGCTGATCCTTAGGAAAAAATAATAAAAACGATGTAGTATATAAAGATGTGTCAACAGATAAAATCACCTGCTGCTTTTAAAGAGGCCCTTGATCAATTCTCAGCACTCAGTAGAGGTTACAAACTATTCCTATCACTAGGTCAAGAGAATCCAATTCTCTCCTCTGACTTCAGTAAATACCAGGCAGATAAAGAATAGCTACTATCAACCACCTGTAACTCTAGTCCTAGGAGATCTGACTCTTTGTAGTCTCCATGGGCATCAGGTATTGAACACTAGGATGTAATTAAACATTTATATATAGCAAAATTATTATTATAATAAAACAAAAAGAATAAAGAGGTGAAGATGTACCTCAGTTGGTAGCATTCTTGCCTAGCTTAGGTATACTAATACTTTGATTCAATTCCTGTTCTATAAAGTGGACAGCAAATAGGGTGCCTGTAACCTTAAAACTTGAGAGGCTGAACTAGTAAGATCAGAAGTTGAGGGTCATTCTTGGGGACATAAGAAGTTTGAGGACATCCTGGGATATATGTCACACTGATGTAAGGAACAAGAGTACAAAACTCACACAAGATTGTCCGAGGAGAAAGAAGAGAAAAGTATATGGTCACAAGTTAAGATAGAGAGTTTAAAAAGCCCACAAATCTGGAATAGGTATGGATTTAATTCATAGTCAACTGAAATAGCAAAGTGGGTGTGGGAACTGAACTCTGTCTTCTGAAAATCTCATATGCATTTTCACCTGAGCAATCTTTTCAGCCCACATAATCTGTTTATGTACAAAGCAGCTTCAGTTTCTGACTGTTATTGTCAAAAGTCTTCTTGGAGGAAGACGACTTCTAGAGTGCCCCAGCAACTTCTATAACTAATGGATACAGAGATTTACTGTTCACAAGCAAGAATCTTTAGGATTAATAACAGTTCTTGCTTGTTAATTTACAGTCATGAGATTCCTATGTAATTATGTGCGGTTCTGAAAGTAAAATACAGAGGTTTAGGCTAAAGATTACAAGCTGTGAAACAGAGGGCTTTGTCAGATAGGCCTGGAGACCTGACATCCCTGATCTCACCAAATGGGAAATAGAAGGAGGAAGAGGAGGAGGAAGAGGATTTAAAAGCCAGTTTTTGTCTCACAAGGTCCTATCTCAAAAGAGAAAGAAAGAAAAACAACATAAAGTCTCTCCAAGGTGACACATAAAGGTCACAATTAATTAAAAGAGCTCTAGAAAAGAACAGAGAAATAGTGCCACATGTAACACTTCAGTATCATTGTAAGGCTGATCTGCTTAACAATACCTATACGTAAATTGATGGGACATTTTAATCCCATCACAATTTGTAAGTATAATCTAAGACCAAAGTGTATTCTTTTCTCCTATCTAGACAATTAAACTTTAGTATTGTATGTATGTGTGTCAGGACAGACACAAGACTGCCAGAGTCAGAGTTTAAACATCAGAGGACAAAGTTCATGAGTTGGTTTCTCCCTCTGCCAAGGGACCCTAGGATCACACTCAAATCATCAGGCTTACATACCAAGTACTTTTCCTACTGAGCCACCTCACCAGTATTATTTTGTCAAATTCTAACCCATAGATGATCTCACTTCTATACTTAAACACGGATTCTATGTTTTGTGGTCTTTTTGACACAAAAAGGATCTCTGTAGCTCTGGCCGGCCTGGGATTCAGTCTTTGGGCTGACGCAGTCTTGACCTTCCTGTATCTGACTCCAAAACAGTAGCCTGACACATATGGACCCTCATGCTCCATTGATTCAATGTGCTAATTAAATCAAACTGTAATACAGAGATATACAGTAACTTTTTAATAGAAGGGCAAAAGTAAAATGAAAGTGACAGATTCATTTTAAAATCTTTTAAATTTAGCCACTGGAAAGGATAACCATGTGACAGATGTCATCACTGGTCTCCTACTGGCCTAGGAAAACTTTGCATTTTATTTGTCAACAACACACTGTGAAATTTGCACAGCATGTACCTTGGTGAGATCTTGGTCCTATAATGACAGAACTGTTTTGTGAGTTTGGAGCTTTGTCTCATGCTATGCTCTGGTCTGGCCTCAAGCTAGTGGTGATCCTTCTGCCTCAGCTAATCAAGTGCTGGAATTACAACTGCGTGTCATTAAAACTGGTCCAGGAAATTCTGTAAAGAAGATAAGGAAGTCACAGACTATTTGAATATCACGTGTGAAATGCTTCAGTTTGATCCATAAACCACAGGCGAAAAATGTGGCCTTATTGCTCATCCAATATTTTCATAAGCATATAAAATGCAGGTTAGGCTCTTCAAACCAAAAATTAATCAAAAGGAGATGGCTAAGGACACTACATATTCATCAAAGGAAAAGTCTGCTATGATGATGTTTCAATTTCTAACATCGATTTCTCAAACACAAAGGCACCCTCATTTGTAAAAGAAACACTACTGCAGATTAATTCAAATACTGACACTCACACACTGATAATGGGAGATCTTGATACTCCACTGTCAACCATAAACAGGCCATCCAGACATAAGCTAAACAGAGAAATACTGAAGCTACCAGACATTATAAACCATGTGAATCTCAGTGATATTTACAGAACATTTCACCCAAACACAGCTTCATCTTAGCACTGTTAAATGGCCCCAAACCTGAGCACAACTGATTTGACGAAGAAAATGTCATTCTGGCTATACTCAGCACATGTTCAGTACCACTTGCCAAAACTAAAAACAAAGCTCTAATCTACCAAAGCCCATTGTTGGAAAGTCTCTACATGTCCTCACCTTACCGTTAGTTCCTGAAGCTCCTCCTCCAGCTAACTGTGCATGTTAACCGAAGTCAGTCAGAGCAGACCAGGTTTTTGGTCCACCTTAAAAGAGGCATGGGCTACACTGGGATCCTAAACACTCACAGTAGTTTCAGGCCAGCTAATAACATTGTATTGGTTTAAATCTATATTCAAGAAGTCTTCTCTGGTGAATACCTATAACATTTTGGAAATCACATTGAGTTCCTGAGACCAGACTCAGAACACCAAGAGGTCTCAGGACCGCTTGGAGAGAGGAGGAGGACAATGGTGAAGGGATGATAGTCCAGGTCCCCAGGTGTCTTAGTTAGGATTCTATTGTTATGAAGAGACATTATGACCACAGCAACTTTTATAAAGGAAAACATTGGATTCCGGCTGACTTACAATTAAGAGCTTTAGTCCATTGTCATCATGGCAAGAAGCATGGTAGCATTCAAGCAGACACGGTTCTGGAGAAACGGCTGCAGGAGACTGAGCCATACAGATCTCAAAGCTCATCTCCACAGTGATTCACTTCCTCACTCCAACAAGGACACACCTAATAGCGCTGCTCCCTATAGGTCAAACATTGAAACACATCAGTCTATGGGGACCCTTCCTATTCAAACACACCAGCATCCTTTTTGATCAGTTACTGCCTATTGCTTCTAAAGAGTCTAACACCACCACCCCAAATGGAAGCAAATTCTGTCTCCTCCAGAGGATAAGTCTGATTGATGTGCTTTCTGCTTAGACACATACCAGAGGTCAAACACAGATAATGATATAGTGTCCGGGAATGATGGGACATATCACTGGATCCTATTGTCTCTTCAGGTATGAATATATGATGGACTTCCTTGTTTTACCTGTATGTCTGCCTCTCTGATTACGTGCATCTCTATGTCTATCAGTTTTGTTTCCTTGTATGGACCAATGGCTTTCTTTGGTGTGGAACCCTCTTCCACCAGGTTAAAGATATGTGCTCCTCCAAGTTGAGAATCCAAATCTTTTGGCTTTGCCAGGGCACCCAGAGGAGAAAAAAAGCCCTCTACCTGCCCTACATTAGGAGCAGAAGCACTTGCTTGTTTTGTTGCTTGACTCCTGCTTACATTCAGTGTTGGTTCCTGTGTAGAGGGATACTTGGACCTCTACCACAGACCCCATCTCTCTAGCAATCTAACTGGAATGTACACAAGGTGGGGACAAATAGCTCCCCAAGGGGAGCATTCCCTCCACTGTGCCTGCTGTAAGCAATCTCGGGAAAGGAGAAATAATCTCCTGACCTGAACCAAAAGCAAAGGAGAAAGTGCCACTACTTTCTCTTTCATAACTTATGTCTCCTTTTCAAGCAGAAATCTGTAAAACCTACCATTCTCTGAAAAAAGGAAAATCACTGCCCCTGGGCTAGGCAAGGGAACTGCTGCCAGAAAGAATACTGTTTTCTCCCCAACACTGACTAAGGATACTTTAAGCAATTTAACTAAGGAATTTTTAGAAAAATCAAAGACAGCTGCTTGCAGATGGTCATGGGAGTATACAGAAGTGATAACTAGTGTTTGACAAGTCAACCCCCAAGATGTATAATTCCCTCGATGGGGAGCCCCACTTGGCAGAGCTGCAAGACACTGATTTAATGACAGGTTGTTTTCTGTCTGTAACTTTCTTGGGTGCCACTGTTATGCCTCCCAGGAAGAACAGCTGTGGTAGTGTGTAGTGGTACTGTATTCTGTTCCATGGTAAATAATTGTCCCACCTACTGGTTTAATACAAATGTTGATTGGCCAAAGGCAGACAAAAAGTGTGAGTGGGGCTACCAGACTAAGAAAACTCTGGGAATATCTCAGAGCAGAGCAGACACACTGCAGAGATGCCAGGAGACACAGAAGAAAGAAGTTGAAACGCTGCTGAGGAAAGGTACCTAACTGCATGGCTGACCAAGAATCATGGGTTAGTTTAAGGGTAAAGAGTTAGCAAGTTATATGCCTGGGCTCTAGGCCAATCAGTGTAAAATAAATGAAAGCATCTGTGTGTCTCTGTGGGTCTGTCGGACTGCCAGACTGCCAGTCAAACCTCTGGTTCAGGCCCAGAAAGTCCAGGCCAGAGACCACATACAACAATAGTGTGTTTTATATCTTCAGGCATACTTAGTTGTGGATAGTCAGGAAAAATGAAATCTATTTAAGCCATATAATTCTGACATATAGAAATAATATTTTTCTTTACTGACACAGTAAAGTAACAGCATTTTCAGTCTCAAAAACAACTAATTTTAGACTTCAGAACAAATTCAAATATACTAAACTGCCCCTGCAGGAAAAAAAAAAACAAACAAAAAAACAAAACAAAACAAAACAAAAAAACATAGACTAATTTCCAGGTGTTGTTTATTGCTAAATCAAGGCCAGGCTGTTTTGAGACATCCTCACCCTCTACCTCACCCCACTCTCCACCACAATAGTTGACTTTCTCACATACCCCAACCACTCAAGATTCAACCTTTTACTATTATTATTAACTCTTGAATTTCAATGTCATTCTCTGACTGGGAAATAGTTACATGCAAGGCCAAGCATTTACACTGGCCAGTGTTTGTGACCTTATCAGCCTGAGAATAACTGTATGACTTCATGTATTATGAGAATGGGTTGGGCCTTGAAAGTGTAAATTGTCCAGTTTGGCTAAGGAAGCAGCAGCAGCAATATAGAAATGAAGTTATGCAGAATGTGAATTAAGTGGATGTGTGCTGAGAGATGAAAAAGAAGCCTAAAGACAGGTAAGAGGTGAGAGAATGAATGAGTGATGAGCAAAGAGGGAGTGGATGATGTAGAAGAAGCAGATGTGTGTGAATGAGTGTGTGAGAGACACAGCTGTGTGAAAGTGCTGCTGCTATATACAGGAACTGTGCAAAGAGTTGTGTGAACATGTGCAGGAACAATGTAAAGTGTTACATGGTGATAGAGCTATGTAAACGAGATAAATAGCTATGGCTGTGCGGAGACTTATAACTGTGTGAAGGCAAGGAAGACGAAACTGTACATAAGGAGAGGTAGGAGGAAAATGTACATAAAAGAAAGATGTGCAGACATGTGAAAATAGATGTAATTGTGTGTAGAGATGTATGGCTATATGTATACAAAGAAGGATATTTGGTTGTATGTATAGAATGTAGCAGCGTGGAGATATGTAGCAAGGTGGTAACAGAAAGAGCCAGAGACTGTTTTTTAAGAAGTAAAAGAGAAAGTTACCATCAGAAAATATTTCTTTATTTTACCAGCCAGAGACTTCTTAATTTACACTCAGATTAAAAAAAAGTTTCTTATCCCTCAATACTCTGAGGCTTTCCTTTTATTAATCTGGAGGTGATCATGAGAGCTGGCCTCCCACAGTCTCAAGTAACTACTGAAGAGTCCTTTTGCCTCCCAGTAAGCAAGGGTATTAGGAAAAAAAAGTCACAAGAGTTCAGGATACTTTAAAGCTGTTAGCCACTAAAGGCCTGCCCTCCTTTGAGCTCTGCTGTCAAGACCCATTTAAAGCAAGGTTCGCCCGTGCTACTTTCTTTCTCTCCCTTGTCTTCTCTTGGGAGCCCCCCCCCCCATTTCTTCCCTTCTCTTTCTTCTTGCCTTCTCTGCTATTATAACTTTTCTGTTAATCATAACTATATTCATCTGACAATAAAGCTCTTTTCTACATAGAAACAGTGTTAAGAGTCTCCTGCTATCTGCACTGCCTTCTGACTCATTCCTGTGTTCCCATGGACATCCATAGAAATCTGCCACCAGATAACCAGGTATATGAGAACCATACCAAAATATTCACAAAATCCTAACATAAGTAGGTCCCAGTTGCTGGAGGTATTAAAAAAAAAAAAACTAATAGGGACAAGACCGACTGCATAAACTAAAAGCTACCTGCACATTCTCTGATAATGGGACACAGACTTACAAATACCTAGCAAAATTTGGTATCTTATGCTCTGTCAGAAGAATATTTTCTAGCTGAAAGTTCTGCATCCAATCAAAAGATAAACATTACCCAGTGACTATGGAAACAAAAGTGGAAATGGAAGTTCATATTACCTGGCTTGAGCAGACAAGCATCCTGGTGACCTGCCAGTTACCCTGGAATATGCCTCTCCTGCCTATAAAGAAACCTGGGATCTCCGATTCTCATGAGACTGAGAATCCTCCAGAGAAACAGATGTACACTGTCTTGGACCTGAAAGATGCATTCCTCAACCTCCCATGGAGATGTGAACCAACCCACTTTTGCTTTTCAGTGGAAAGACCCAGTGGGTGGTTATAGTGAGGAGCATATTTTGACCAGATTACGTCAGGTGTTAGAGATACTCAAAGCAGAGTGCTTGCTTTTCTTTAAAATTTTCCTGGGAAAACAGAGACTAAAGAGACCACTGAGGGACGCTGCAAAATTTTACAGATGTTGGCCTACAAAATATTGGCTAAGGAAGCCTAACATCGTAAAAGCTTACCTGTCTTGGATACCACACAAGTAAAGGCAAAAAAAGTCTTTTGAGGATTGAGGACATCCTTCAGGACCAAACAATAAAAACTAAGAAACGGGTTCATGAGTCCCTAGGAGCAGCTGGGTATTGCTGCGTCTGGATATCAGTTTGTGGGAATGGCAAAGCATCTACCCGCCAGCACAAAGGTCTGAACTGATTCTAAACAAGAGGCATTTAAGGCTTTAAAAACAGTTCTGACTTTTGCACCAACGAAAGAATCACCAGACATCTCAAAACAGATACAAGGAAACTGAAATAACTCCCTGCATCCTATCAGTCCACCAGAGATTAAGCTGGATGTCAATCAACATCAGAAGAATGAGATTGCTTACAAATTCATGGAACCTGAACATCTAATGAAAAAATGTGTCGAAAATAGATGAAAAGACTTTTTAGAAATAACTATACAACAAAGTTTTATCAAGAAATTAGTTTATTACTCTTTTCATCCAGCTTTCTTTCACGGAACATGCACAAGATACAGAGATATGTCAAAATATTACATAAAAAGAAAAGCACAGGAGACAGATGGAAAAAGCAAAGAAATTCATAAAAAGAATCATGAATTGGGAGTCTGACCATTCACACCCTTAGCAGGATGCACCAAGGTCTGTCTCTGTGGTATGGCCGTTGCCTCAGACCTGCTCAGGCAGTGCTTACACAGCATCCAGACTGAAGACTGAGTCTCCTCTATGGCCACCAGCCCATTGCTGAGCTTCTCTCTGCTGGGAACAGTTTACTGTGGGCATTTCTCATCTCTGAGAATATATGATCTTAAGAGTAGGCAGTTCAACACACAACTGGACAGTGATCCCGCGACACAGACATCACCTCGGGCTAAAGGGCTGGATCATGTATGAGTTCTCCTCATTGCTGTCCAGCCCCTATGACACTTAGAGGTGCTACTGGAATCTCTGCACACGTGGTCACCCTCCTGCTGTGGTGTTGTGTAGATGTGAGAGGGGACAAGAGGTCGCCAGCAGGCCTTCCATCTACAGACCCCACTCTGCAGTCCCGAGAGTCTTCACCAAGCATCATCATCATCATTTTCATCATCATCATCATGCTGTGCTGTCTAACAGCCTCCATATCCTGTACAATAACACCCTGACAGGCCACCCCCTCCTGAGGGCTATGCAGGTAAGCCATGGGGACATCTTTTATCTTCTAGGTACCTTGCTCCTTTCCCCAGCCCTCCTGAGCTGCTACACGATTTCTTTGACATCTGAGAACACAAAGTACAGAGTGGTAGAATGTGGGGTTTTTTTTGAACTTTGTTATACATGTATGGGTGCTTTGCCTACGTGCATCTCTGTCTTCCATGTCTGTAAAGTGTCCTCAGAGATTAGAAGAGATTGGTGGATCCCATAGGACTGGAATCACATACAGTTGTTGTTCACCATGTAGGTGCTGGGACTGAACATAAATCCTCTGGAAGAACACCAGTCCTTTTAACTGTGGAGCCATTTCTCCAACCCAGGTAGAATTAAGTTTTCAATACAGCCTGCAGGGAAAGAGTTTGACCTAATTTTGAATCCTACATTGCTTCTGAGAATAAAAATATAGTATGTGTCTGAATAAAGGGCTGAAAAAATGGTTTATTGTGTTCAGATCAATAGCTGCTCTTGAAGAGGAACAAACAACAATTTATTACTTCCATGTGTCAGATCAGAACCATATGTATCTGCAGTCCCAAGAACCTCACATCCTCTCCTAGGTTCTTCAGGGGCACTGAATGTATGTGGTACACCCACACACATGTAACCCATCCACACAAATAAAATTTAAGATCTTCAGAATAGAATAGAAACACAGGATCTTTCAGATATGTGGTACAGAGACACACATTGCCAATTCATCACAAGGCTGGCCAGAGCTACAGTAAGAATGCAAAGTCAGCTTGTTCTACTTTTAAAATACTTTGTTGTGTTGGGGAAGGGGCATATGCATACCATGATGCTTATAGGGCTCAAAAGACAACTTAGTGGAGTCTCTCCTTACAACTTTTACATGGCCTTTGGGGACTGCATTCGGGTGGTCATGTGCTTCATGTGCACACAAATACCTCTGCTTACTAAGCCTTGTGCTTGGCCCAGCTTATCACATTACATGCGACCTTTTTCCTTCGTTCTTTGGTTGTGTTGCTGAGACAGTCCCACACTACTTACTCTTGCTGGCAAGAAACTCACCATTAAATAAGGGTGGCCTGGAACCCAGAGGTATTTGTCTGCCCCTGTCTCCAGAGCACTGGGGGTGTAAGGGATGCTTTTAACAACACTGGGCTGTAAAGAAAAGCATTTACAGGATGAACTGACACTTTGGTATCCTTAACCAAAAGTGACCACAAGTAAAGCCTGAACTGAGAGGGTAGTGTCAACATGTCGGTACCCACTGTCTTATTATCTAGTGTCATGAGAAGCTATTTCAAGGTTAAAGTCTAGAAGACGTGAGGAATAGGTTTGTGTTTGTAAAATTATAACACTAGAGAATAGATTAGGAGTTGGAGAGTGTCAAAGTAAAGCCAAACTCTGGGTAAAATAATTAAGACACATCTTAGTATACTATTGACATGGGGTAAAAATCCATTGGGACTGAACTAACCCTGAGACTTTAGAGGTGACCGACTAGATAGATTAAGAGCATTAAGGAGGTGTGAGGGCTGAGTAAAGTCAGGAACTGAAAATGTGTGAAAAAGTGGTTTAAAGATGATGGGCTTGATGTCCTCAGACTTATCTTCCTACCCAGATTCCTGATGGCTGGGAATTCTGACTCTGTTTGATCTCAAGGATCCCCATAGTGGAAAAAAAGAACCAACTCATGTAGGGAGCTGAGTCATCGTGACTGTGCCTTGAGATGGCACTGACCTCTATTCCCTCACCCCTTGTGGGAAAGTGCTTTACTAGACATGAACAATTCTTCTCTTTCTATAAGCAATTTCTCTGTTTTGGCTTGGCTTTGGAATGTGGCTTGCTACTGCGTACGTGGACCTATGAGCAGTACCTACGTGGCATATTTTGGTTATGAAGCTCTGAGAGCTTTTAAGCTATTGAGCGGGGTCCCCCCCCCCCGGGTAGAAGCTTCTCACAAAAGCCCGAATAAACTGTGGAAGGAAGAAGCCTGAGTGTCGTGCCTTCTTTGCTGGCGAAGTTGCGAGCAACAAACTCACATAAGTTGTTATTTGGGATCCATACAGGGACCATAACATGGGGATGCACCTCCCCATAAAAGCTGGTAAACAAATAACTATCATTTAAAAAATTAAAATATATCTACAGTCTCATAAGCAAAGCCATTCATCCCCTCAGAGTTGGCAGGAATCTGGCTTCAGTTTCCTTTCCTGGAGCGGAAATGGAAGGTACGCTCCACATTCCAAAACTCTTACCTTCCAGTTTGGTTTCTGTGCTCTACACTCCATTTCTCCTTACAGTTCGGCTTGTTGATCATCCGTCTCACTCAAGGCACCCAAGCCCACCAAGATGCAGTACATCAGTAACATGTAGCTATTTCAGTGGTAGTGACTATCTAGATGTATTTGTTTCCACACGTATTAAAAGTACTCTAACTGTGACCTACATCCCCAGCACCCTGGTATCCATGCTGTAGTTACCCTGAAATCCAAACCATACAAAAATGGAACACAGAGAATCAAAAAGGTTTTCCGCTATGAACATAGATGCAAAACTTGTAAATAAAATACTCAAAAACCAAATCCAAGAGCACTTCAAAAAGATCATCCACCCAAGATCAAGTAGGCTTCCTTGGACATGCAGGGATGGGTCAAGGTACAAACCTATATAAATGTAATCTACCATATAATAAATCAAAAAGAAAAAAAGACTACATTATCACCTTATTAGATAGACAAAAAAGGCCTTTGACAAGATCCAATATCCCTTCATGATGAAAGTTTTGCAGAGATAAGAGATATCAGGAACACTCCTAATCAGAATAAAGCCACTTCCAATAAGCCTATAGCCAACATCATTAAATGGAGAAAAACTCAAAATTATTAACCTAAAATTAGGCACAGAGCAAGGCTTCTTCCCTATGTCTATTCAATACTGAACTGAAAGTCTTGGCTAGAGCAATAAGACAATTGATGGAGATCAAGAAAATAAAACTGGAAAGAAACCAAAGTATTTTTATTTGTAGATGATGTGATAAGATATGTAAGTGAGCCTAAAAATTCCACAGAAGAGCTCCTATGGCTGAAAAATCAGTGTGCAAAGTAGTTTGGATACACAATTACCTCACAAAAATCAGTCACTCTCCTATGTACAAATGATGACAGAAATGAGAAAGCAGGGAAATAACACCTTTTAAAATAACCTCAAATGATATAAAATATCTCACCGTAATACTAACCTACTAAGTGAAAGGCTTATACAATAAAAATTTCAAGTCTTTGAAAACAGAAACTGAAGATATGAGAATAAAGAAAGATCTCCCACACTCATGGATCAGTAGGATTCACACAATAAAAACAGCAATCCTACCAAAAAGCAATTTACAGATTCAATGCAATCCCCATTTAAAAACAAAAACAAAAACCCTATTCTTTACATAACTTGAAAGGGCAATTCTCAGCTTCAGATGGAAAAATAGAAAACCCAAGATAGTTAAAGCAATTCTGAAGAATAAAAAAATAACTGCTGGGGTTTGCACCATTACAGATTGCATGTTTACTACCAGGGTGTAATAATAATAATAATAATAATAATAATAATAAAAACACATGGTATTGGCATAAAAACAGACACACATTAATCAACAGAATCAAACTGAAACCCAGACTTGAACTCACATGCCTATGGATTTCTGGATTTTGATAAAGAAGCCAGAAATACACCCTGGAAAACAGACAGCATCAACAAATGGTGCTGGTCAAACTGGATGTCTGCATGTAGAAGAATGTAAATAGGTCTATACTCATCATCCTGCACAGAACTCAACTCCACATTTATAGGAGACTCTGTGACCATGTCCTGTGTAAAATGTTAGCTGCTGAGTGAGATATGCTCACACAAAAGTCACAACCAAATGCTCCGTGTCACATGGTAAGAATTAGTAAATACTGGGAAAGTAAACAGAAAGGCACTTACCCTGCACAATCAGATCCTTCCTCATGACAGAGAAACTTACAGGTCAACAACTTAAATCACCTCTAATCTAGCTATTTCCTAGCCCAAGTTTCCCAGGATTGAACACAATCAACTATTCCATCAATTCTCGTCTCAATGGAGAAGCTATGTTGAACACAAATACTTTCCCTATTAGTAACTCAAATGAGTAGTTTTAGAGGTGTGTGATGCTATAAACCTTTAATCAAGAACTGAGGAGGTTGAGTCAGCAGGACAGCAGGGTCAATGCCCTGTGGGCCTAAACACTTGGACCAAGGTAAAGAAAGTCAACACAGAAAACCTTATACAATATATTTTTCTGAAGCTGGAAGTGCAACTGTTCTAAAATTAATGTGCCTTCACAATGACAAATCATGTCACACACTTAGAGATTAATTTAAAAAATCTCTTCAGTAATAAGTCAGCAACTTTACCGAATACACAGAGGAGCTGACAAGGGACAGGTTTGCTAACTTACGTACACCATAGGTTATGTAACCCGCATATGCTGACAACCTAGAGAAATGCTGCTTACCATTCTTCCTCTATCATGGCTTGCTCAGTTAGCTTTCTTATACAATTTGTGATCACCTGCCTAGAGCGGCACCAATCATCATGAGATGTGCCCTATTACATCAACCACTAATCAAGAAAACACCCCAAAGCTTTACCTGCACACCAGTCTGACTCTCGCTCGTGCCAAGCTGACCAAATCTAACCAGCTCACCCACTGAGTCATCAACCCCAAAGACAGATTGGTAAGCAAACCTCAACTCTCTTCACACTTGCTTTTAGCATATACTTGTGCATGCTCACACATAGTTTTGAAAATCTGTCACGTTTAGGACTGGAGAGATGGCCCAGTAGCTACCACCACTTAATGCTCTTGTGGAAGTCCTGGGTTGGTTCCCAGCACTAACATGGTGGCACACAATCATCCCTAGATGCTGATGCAGGGGATGCGATGCCTCCTTCTGTCTTTTGTGGGCACCAGAAACACATGTGTGAACATACACATATATGCAAGGAAATCATTCATACAAATGAAATAAAGCAATAAAAAAAATTAAAAACACATTCCCTCATATCGCTTACGTTTTGTCATAGATAAGCAAGCCAAAAATACCCACAAATGTGACAAATATCTGTATCAATACCTTTGCAATTAAATAATTCAAGAAACTTGACCGAAGGAGATAAACTCCATGACTGTAAACAGGAAGCCTAAATATTATTTCACTACAGAATTTGCCTATAGACTCCAATAAAAAGTCTAACAGTTCCTCCCATCAACAACAGAAAAACAATTAACAAAGTTCATCACGAAAACCTGGTCAACATTAGACAGAGTAATCATCTAACTTTAAAACTTCCCATACAGCTGCAAAAAAGATTGTACTGTCTTGGAAAGAATAAACAGGTCAAGGGAACGTAATAGAAAACTCAGAAACAAAATCACTATTAAAACCATGCCAGTTTCAACATATGAAGCTAGGAAACACGGTAAGTCTGACCTTACTAAGATTCGTGACTAGATCAAGGCATCTACATGCAAATGTGTTAATCACACAGACTTTACGCCCTTCACAGAACTAACTGTAGACGGACCCTACTCCTGAATGTTCAGGGGCTGGTGCAGAACTTCTAGAAGACACTAAAGAAAGTAGAGCACTGTCAGTTACCATCCTTTCAAGATGATGACGATAGCGGCGCATGTGTACACAGGGCATGGTGCAATCACAATAAAGAATTATACTCGCAAGTACCCACACCCCCGTGTTCTGCGCAGTCGCAGTCCGCAGACTGAAGTTATTCAGAGGCTGCGAGACCCCGGAGTTGCAGGGATGGAATGGACCTCACGGGACGCCGCAGCACCGCCGGTTCCCACAGCCCCGGGGACCCCACACGGCTCCCCGGCTCCTCCCCGCGTGGGGACGGCGGCCCCTCGCTCACCATGACGGATTCCGAGCTCGCCCCGCTCTCCTCCCGGCTCCCGGCAGAGGGTCACAGCGCAGCACAGCGTCTCCCTCAGCCTAGGGGCAACCAAGCATGATGCACGGCGGACCGGAAGTGCCCTCTCTTATTGTGACTGGCAGTCCGCTTGGGAACCGTGATTGGCTAGTGCATACTGATGGAGAGGGGCAGTGTTGTGAAGGGACACAGCACAGTAATTCTCAGCCTTGGCTTCCACCCCAGGGGCAGAACTGTCACAGACCTGCAAAGAATAACATTGCACCAGAACTTGGGCCTGAACTGCAAAAACGTCCTTGCACTTTTCCTGCACTCAGTAGGCACATCACCTTCTTCCTCATGGGCACAGGGTGTTAGGTCTCAAATATCACTTGGAAAGCTAAGGTGCTTACTTAGCTTATAAAAGCAGACTCAGGCTCTCCCTCCCTCCCTCAGTCCTTACCTCTTATGGGGTATGGCTGCCATGCCCCCTTACACTGAACTTGTCCAGCTCAGGGCCTAAGTGGCCCTTGTCTATATAATCTAACCATTCTGATAATGGGTTTATTTTCCATCTACCCTTTACCTTCTTGACCTCTTCCTCTGCATCTTCCTCCTCCCCTCCCTCCTCTTCTTACATGGCTAGGATTCTCCCAAATGTTCCTTTCTCTCCCTATACCTTCTCTTTTTTATCAAAAACAGTCTCTTCTACCATACCTTGGAGCAGTCATGTCTGTCTGTCTGTCTGTCTGTCTATCTGTCTGTCTGTCTGTCTCTCTCTCTCTTTCTTTCTTTCTTTCTTCTCCTCCTCTTCTTCCATTCAATCTGGTGTCTCAACCCAGGACAAGTCAGGTCTTTTTTTTTTTTCTTATTTCTTTTTGTTTTTTCCATTCACAACATCTTTAGCATACACAGATTATTACTTAATGTATAGTAGAGTGGCTCCCATGTCTCACGGACGCGCAGCCCATCCAGGTAAAATTTAAACCACCTGCTTGACATTCTCCAGACTTCAGCAATTTCAAGAAGGCTCACAAAGGACTGTACGTGCCTCTCTCAGCTGCACATTGTTAGCCAAACATGCATACTTCCCCAGCCTTCTGGAGTGGCCCTGGAGTACCATGCCTGCACTGGGGAGGTGGAGGCAGGACATCAAAAGTTTAAACCAGCTCAATCTGTGACAGAAAACACCAAAATTTTGGGTACTGAATAGGAGATAACAAGGTAGGTATCAGTAGGTGGTGCATAAGCTGATGGCATGTGCTAAGAATGTTTATTAAGATAAACCTTTGATACACTATGTATAGGGAGAATGGGACAGACAGCAGAAAGCTAATTAAGCCATACTGTGAAGAGGAACACAGGATACCTCAGACTGAGCTCACAGTGGGCATGACGCTGATAACACCAGCCTGGTTGCCATGACTCCTTCAGCAGTTCACTCAAGCACTGGACCTGACTTGTCAAGTCTGCCCTTGAACAAAGACACAGAACAACTGTTCCCTTGGAGCTTTTATTGGGGCATCTGAGAAAGCCTTGGGTTACCAGAAGGTTCCTCTCCAATCTAAATAAACAAAAACACATATAAAAATGGAAGCAAATGAATTAATGCTTAGGAAGAAAGGACTTAAACTAGCAGAGAGTGAAGATGAAATGACAAAGTAGAGAATATAAAAAATTAATGATACCAAAAGTTTAAAAACCTTGATATTGATATACCTTAAGCTACACTACTTTTAAAAGAAGACAGATTCAAATCACCAATTTCCCACATGAATTTAGAGCTGAGAGTGATAGTCCATGCAGTCTTGAAATCCCACCACAGGGAAGGATGAAGCAGGCGCATCCTAAGTTTAAAGTCTGATATGGCTACAGACTGAGCTGACAAAATATCTGTTTCTTTAAAACTCACTGGACAGATGCTGGCTAAGCATGGAGGTGCTCTAGAGTGAGTACTCAGTATTCTCTACCCCAAACTGGAAATAGAGCAATTGCAACCAGTATCCAGAAACAGGTGGGTTAGAAGGCAGTGCTGTTGACAGGAACCAGCAAGCTGTCTCAGTGAGTAAAGGCACTTGCAACCAAGTCTGAGGGCCTGAGGGTGATGCCCAGGAGAGAACCAATAATATTGTTCTTAGTTTTGATTCTTGTTCTTGGTTATAGTGAATATTTCTAATTTGTTTGCTTATAGCATACTTATACGTCAAATGACAATAACTTTTATCTACATCTGAAAACAAAACCACTCAAAATATCCTGCATTTAACAAAATTCTATCCCACACAGATGACTGGCTGGAGCTCTATGGAGCCCAGTGAATCAAGAACATCCCCTGGGGAACCATAGGGAAAAGGATTAGGCCCTCCAAGGGTAGGAACCTGTCGATTGGCATGGACAGCATGTGGAGCCTCGAGGGGTGGGATCAAACTCTGTTCCTGTGTGTGGGCTGGCATCTTGGAGCCCATTCCCTGTAGAGGAGTGCCTAACCCAGTCTTGATATTGGGATGAGGAAATTGGACCTGCCTGCAGCTCAATAAAGAATACTCTCCTTAATAATAACAAGGCTCCAGATCTATATAATGCTCAAGAAGATCTGTCAAGGAACAGATTTGCTAGTGCATATACTGCATGGAGTAGACACTGCACACATGCTGTCTGTCAACCTGGAGAAATGCTGCCTACTGTTCTGCTGCTATCATGGCTTGGTCAGTTTGCTTTCTTATATAACTCAGGATCACCTGTCCAAGGTGATATCAATTACATTAATCATTACTTAGGAAAATATTCTATAGATTTGCCTACATGTCAATATGAATTAAGGGGAGCCCCTGTATCTAAAATAAACATTAGAGTGAATAGTTCTTTTTCTAGGAGTACTTCTGTAGTTTGTAGAATTGTTTTTCTGAAAATAAATTACAGTCTGTGCATGATTTTGGTCGAAAGTCACTTCGGGCACACCTGAAGCTCATAGATTATTGATTCCTAAAAACAGTGCACAATAAGGACTCAAGTAGCAGGGGTGTGATGCTTTCCTTTAAAGAAACATACAGATTAGATCAGGGATCTTGGTATGAGGACCTAGTTTAGCCAGGAAACAACTCTGTGTAACAATCAACAAATATGCCTGTAAATGGGTATTTCAGGTTAAGTCTATCAGAGGACCAACCTTCCTGCTGCCACACAGGCCTAAAAAAATCCATTTTGAAGTGACCTGTTTTACCAATTCACACAATCAAGAACACCTGAAACCAATCTAACTCTAGCTTTTATCAAGCTGTCCAAATATAACAAGCATACCAAGAGTTAGCCCCAGCTCCCAAACACAGATTTTTAACAAACCCCAACACTTTTAGTGCTCAGTTTTCAGTGTGTAGATCTGAATGAACATATAAAAAATTTCTATAATCTGTCAAGTTTAGGACTGTAAAGATGTCTCAGTCATTAAGTCTACCTACTCTTCTTGTAGAAATAAATTTCATTCCCAGCACTAACATTATGACACACAATTATGCCTACATTCTGTTGTAGGGGATCTGATGTCCCCTTCTCTAGTCTATGAGCACCAAACATACATATACATTAAATAAATAAATAAATACTTATAAATAAAGTAAAACACCCCCATGTTTCTTTTATGTCATAATGGAAAAAACAGCCGGAAATACATAGGAATCTGAAAAGTATCTGTAGAACTAAGGCCATGCTCCAAGTACCTCATTGGAGATTCTAGGCAGAGGCTTCACTTCTAAAAAAAAAAATGCTTCAAGATCTTCATTAGGGTTTTATATGCAGGATTTTTACCCCTGAGACAAAATAATATTCTCTGGTTTCTTTAAATATTGCATAGCACTTACGTTTACTGGCATAAGTGAGTTTGGGTCAAGAAGCTCATCTTCTGAGCCCTCACCCAGTGTTCCACACTGGTTATGTTTCCCTTTAGAATGAGCTTATATGTCTGGCGGATGGTTGTGATGTAGGTGGCATATTGGTTGTTGTAATATGTTAGGTTTTACAGTAATGGGAATCAGAGGGCAAGAGTGTGGGGAGCCCTGGTGGGATGGGGTCATCTGGGAACCATTAGTAAGGTTCCAGGCTGATCTCCCAGTGTATAAATCGTTTCCTCATCCTAAGTCCTCGAGAAGATAGTCCCAGAAGCTTCAACATGCAGAGGTAAAAAAAATGAAGATTGAAAAAATAAGCTGTGTCTTCAAGAAGCCTGTGCCTGCATCAGGTGCAAGACAGACACACATGACACTGTTCCAACTAAATCACGACCCCAACTTCATTGGCCAGAGTTGGCTGCAGAATGGACATATCTCTGAAACACCCTGCCCATGCCGGATCAAACAAGCTATCCCTGTCTGTACAGTGACTGCTCTGCACCACAGCCAGCAGTATCTCTATTCTCTGCAGCTGTCATTTGGCACTAAGTGCCTCTTCCTCTTCAGAGCTGAACATGACAGCCTACTGCAAATTCAAAGTCTTGTTTAGAGTAAAGACTTAGTTGGAAGGTCCTGAATTCTGGAGCAGGTAAAGGCTTTATGAGTGTCCACCATGAGCAAGGGAGAAGCAAGACCACTTTATCTAACAAAAGCTCCAATAAGGAACCTGAGGAAGCTGTCATTTGCCTCAATGTCAGTAGTGCATTGCTATTTACTTGAACAAATATTCATCTCTTTTGCTTCTTTCACCAATTTTAAAGTTTGATCATGAAGTTTATATTCATTTCAAGAATTAGATATCATTTCTTCATGATTATAGTTTCCTTAATTATTGTGACAACAGTCCAAGTTAAGGACCAAGTGGCCTAAAATCTAACAGAGATCTTTTCCTCTTCTTTATGTCTTTTCATTTTCTTTTGATCTGTCTCATACTTCCTCACCTAAACTGGCATCTTCTGGGAATTAGGAGTTATAAACAATTTGCAGTATAATAATTGTGCTCCTCCTTACTTCAAAAAAGATGCATTTGTTTAAGGCAAAGCCCTGCTCTGGTTTTGACACCATTATTCCAAATCACCTCCTTCTCTGAGGGTCCTCACTCTCTCATCTTGTAGCTAATTTCTGGTCTCTGTTCAAGAGCCCCTTATAACCCCTTGTAAGAGATGGTGGGCCCTGAGAGAATTGAGTTGATAAATAAAGCACACTGAGATCTCATGCAAGAGCATACTTTATTCAGAGCCCCAGAAAATTTATACTCTGAGAGTTAAGAAAGGTCATGCAAGTAGAGTTCTAGTGTGTTCAAATTGTATATAATGGCAAAAACAATCCACATGAGACCAAAACATGCTTTTCCATGAAGGCATATGTAAACAAGCCCATAGGGCCAAGGAAATTGCTTCAAACCAGTTACCAAGGCATAGACATAATATACTTCCTTATGAGTCAACCTAGAATCTGTCTGAGGGCCAAGAAAACAGGCACTGTCTAATGTTCCTGATTGCTCATAGTCTGCCTAGCAATGGGTACTGTCCAGAGTTCCTAGCTGTTAGGAGTCTGTCTAGAAACAAATGCTGTCAGATCTCCTAGTTGTGCCCAGCCAATGAAGGACAGCCATGCAATATCACTAAATCATGACATAGTCTGAGTGCTGAGAAAAGGGTATATAAGGCTCTTTCCATTGTTGAATAAATATGTTAGTTCTTTTCAACTGACTCCTGGGGTCTGTGTCATTGACTCCACGTCTTCTTGCCCTCACACTGAGGAATCTGCTAGGACCCAGCAACAGGTATATAAAGCATAGTTTAATTGAATAAAAACAACAAACAATAATGAGTAATACAAAGTAAACCCACACCTAACTGCAATATTGTGAGGAACACAAAAACATATTGCAAGAATAATTCTGTGCTTTGAAGAAACTTAAGTCACAACTGCCTTGTCTTCTTTCTTGAATTGTACCCACCAACGCTCCAAATTTTTCTCACATGACTTCATTCAAGGACAGTATTCCAACAATACCCATGAACAAAAGTATCACTGCCTGTGTGTGTGGGGGGCTCAGGTTTGAGGGGAATCCACAGCACCAGCAAAACTAAAACTTTTTTATCTCGGGGGTTTTAAGGAAAAAGGACACTCAGACATTCTCTTGATAGTTCTTTTCTTTATTCTCCTTTGTTCCTTTTCTGTTTATTGCCTAAATACTCCAACATACAAAAGTCATAGAGGTGCATTCCATTTCTCAAGAGAATTATTATAAATAAAATCATGTTCCGGTGGGGGAGGGAAGGCAGTTCAATCTAACCTATGACTATTTTTTTGAACCCATGACTAATATTTTGAACCAGACCCAGAAATTTGGAATCATAAATTCTAAATTCTTTTTAAATCTACAAGTTTCCTGGTGAGTGCTGGGCTAGAAATATCATATATTTTCTAGTTCAGGCCCGGGTTATCATATATCTTTTAGCATCAGCTCAATCAGTACTTTGTACAATATGATGATCATGTTTAAAACTTAAAATGTTTTTCTGCCCTGAGTGTAACTCCTGATTATCAAAACAAACAACCGTGTAACCCTTATTTGAGGTTATAGAGTCAAATTATTTCCTGTAGCCTTGACTACTCAGAAATAATTCTCACAAATTGAGGTCAGGAATGGGTGCAAGGTATTAATCATTTGCCAGATAGCAATACTTGGACTGTATTTGTATTTATACCTAGCTAGACAGCTCAGCTGTGTGCCCTTATGAACTAAAGATTGGAAATGTTTATTTTTAAAAGAAATGAGCAAGACATTTGGTGTAATCTAAGGCTATTTTGAAATTTTGTATCAGCTACTGGTGCTCAGTAATAAAATAGAAGGAATTTGACTCATTGTCCCTTCCAGTTAATAATTAACTTGAGCTATGACCAGCATCAGCTTCTAGAGAGAATCATAGGTCTTGACTGTGTAAAACTTATTCAACACATTCCTTAAAATCCACAGATATAAATTCCTGGTATATTGAGATGTTTCCATGAGATAAACGCATACCTTACAGGTAGCAGGGTATCTCCTCATACCCAACTCAACCAATGTCAGATATCAGAGAAAAAGAGCAAAAGCAAGCATGCAAAGGCATAGCAGAAGGAAGACATGCCTGAGTCTGTATTCTCATAAACCTTGCTTACAACAAAAACAAGATATACTCATCAGAGAGTTTTTCTTCTGGTGGGCTCACACCCTGAACCCCAGTAGCCACTTGCTGTTTGACACAGCCACAAGCTCAAAAGTAATTTAATTTAAAAAAATAACATAAATGAAGAAAGCTATTTTTAAAATAGGGAGTCTCTTTTCTGTCACACACATATACATATGTATGATATATGTATATATCTGCCTATACACCATTAATATACCCGGTGCCCAAGGAAGGCATAAAAGTGCATCAGACCTCCTAGATCAGGATTTCCAGGTACTTCTGAGCTACATGATGTGGGTGTTAGGAACCAAACTAGGAGGCTCAATAGCGGCAGCGCTACTCAGTCCCCCAATTGTCATTATAATGCAGAAAATAAAGATGTCCTTGCCCCTTTACTTTTGCCTCCCATCATTTGCAGGTGATGAAAGCCCCTGTTAATTGTTCACTAAAGGACTGAGGGAATTACAATCTTTTAGGAATAAACTCTGCATATTGCTTATTTTAATTGTTCACACAATTATCTTGGTGTAAATGACCCCAACAAATGACTTAGCTGAGTAGAAATGGGTCCATATTATGCTATGGAAAGTTCCACATGTGATACACATTCTTTTAAAAATGATTTTTTTTAAAAAAATAAAGACATGTTTTGGCTGCACATTTTTCTGTATGAAATATATGGATCTCCTAAAACTAGACTTACAAAACAGTTGTGAGCTTCTATGTGGGTGCTAAAAATTGAACCTGAGTCCAATATCCAGATTTCCTTTTTGGATATTTTTTTTAGAAAGGATCACTCTATATGCCTATGGCCATCCTGGACTCTATCAAGTCATCAGGCTTAGCAGTAATCACATATACTCACTGATAAAATTCTCTGCCATTCATCTGTATCTCTGAGAATATAAGAACAAGTATTTAGTCCTCAGAATAAAGTAACATGATCCAATAATAATAAATGATTGTATAAATATCAATTATATTTGTGAATACATTTTATTGAAATTGTCATGTTTCTGTATTTATGAAATATGTTTACAAGTTAAAATAGAAACAATATTTTTACTATGAGTTGGTTCTACTAATCTTACTCAAGACCAGTGAGAATGCTCAGTGGTCTCCAAGGCTTGACCTCATGTATTACACTCATGGGGATTTTCACCACCATGAATTCTGATGATTTTGAAGCATACTGAAACATGCAAAGACTATACCACACTGATTATAATCAAGGGGATTATGCTGAGTGTGATTTCTTCCTTTTTGTTCTGTGCAGTCTTTACCACACTGCTTACATTTATAAAGTTTGTCTTCAGTATGAGTGCATTCTTTTATTTAAAGGTGACTGTTAAGTAGAAAGTCCCAATCACACTGATTATACCCATCAGGTTTCTATCTACTATGACATCTGCTATTGCTGTGAAGATGACTATAATGTGCAAATGATTTATCACATTGATTACATTCATAGAGTTTCCTCTCCAGTATAAGCCCTTTCATGGCTTTGAAGGCTACTGAAAGATGAAAAAGCTATACCATATTAATTGCATTCATAAGATTTCTCCCAGTATGATTTCTTTCATGATTGAGAAGATGACTCTTCTGTGCAAAGGCTTTACCACAATGAACACATTCATAGGGTTTCTCTCCAGTATGAATTCTTTCATGACAAAGAACATGACTCTTTCTTCCAAAGACTTTACCACATTGATTACATTCATATGTTTTTGCTCCAGTATGAATTCTTTTATGTACTTGAAGATAACTGGAACATGTAAAGGCTTTACCACATTGAGTACATGTATAGAGTTTCTCTCCAGTATGAATTTTTTCATGGTTATAAAGATACTCCTTCCTATCACAAACTCAGAGAAATAAGCAGGGGATGTACTCACTCACTAGTGGTCTCTAAACAAACAAACAAGAAAAAAAGCCAAACATGTCCAAGCAGCAAACCACAACCACTGAACAGCTTGGGATCAGAAACACCCTGGACTGACCCTTCAAACCCCAGTCCATCTATAGGAACACCTGACTCACTCTTGAGGGAGGGGGGACAAAACTGGATTTAGCCAGGAGTGAAGACTGATCCAAGCATTATTGGGCCAGTGTGACCATAGGACTGTCTGCTCCCTGCCAAGGGAGGGGATGGGGAGTTGCAGAGAAGAAAAATGATCAGATGGGGTGGGAGGGGGAAGAGACCTTCAATAAGGATATACAGGGATGGAAAAAAAATTCAGAGGGAAAGCTGAACACAAAGAAAATATATGTGTA